>LPNX010655285.1:253427-299033 GCA_001517045.1 Pseudotsuga menziesii | reverse complement strand
CTGTTACAGACTATTTTTTCTACTTCTAATCTCATATTTTTTTACCTCCCCTTTTCTTCGGGATGAAGAAATGTTTTGTTTGTGGGGGAGATGTAGAAGGAGCAAGAGGACATAAGTCGACTTGAACGAAGACCGACTTAGTCGATCAGCCGACTAAGTCGAGAGACCGACTACGTCGGTCGGCTGAGTAAACATAGTAGTTAGTCTGTTAACTAATAGTCGTGTCGGTTCGGTGAACCGACAGGTAGTTATGATTGTAACTGTTTGTAACCTGTATATTAGGCTGTTGAGCCACTCAAGAACGCAGTTCAGTTCTTGGTTTTTGTATGATCTATTGGGAATAATATAATCTGTTCTTCTTATCAGTTCTTGTCTCTTGTATCTGTGAATATTCTTTGTATTTTAGTATGTATTATTGGTAACTTTATGTGATCTGAGAGATTACAACAGACACCAATCTTTTGCTCAATGCCCTGGTCCATCCAAAGACGTCGCCAGAGTAGGTTTTCGAACAAAAGGATATTAAGAAGATAGCGGCCTAGTTTGAAATAATGGAGCAAGAAGAAAAGACAATCATGGAGGCAACAACGTAGTTCTGGAAAAGAATTTTCCAAGACAAACAGCTTGACCAGTTGACCATGCAGGTGTAAAAAGCTGAGGATAGTTGACGACACTGAAGATGTCACTGCAAGCACTATCACTCATGGTGTAGATAACGCGGTATAAGGATTAAAGGACCTACAGAAAAGAGCAGCCCGTGCCCAAGAATGCCAAAAAAAGTGCCATGCATAGTTGGATGAATTTCAAGAAGTCTGTGGGCAACTGGCTATCAAAGAAGTCGCAACACTGTAGGTGGTGCAAGATAGTGACAAGATGGTCGATGGAAAGGCTGGGGAGGTGCACCCTATGCAGAAGGCTTTGCTCAATTATCAAAGTGCTTCCGAAAGATTCCAGCTCCAGGTAAGAGAGATCCCGCAACAGTTTGAAGATTTCAAGGACAAGACATCAGCATATACCTTGTTAACCTGACGTGGCTCAACGACGTGCCACAAGAATGTGTTGGAGGCCTGTTGGTAGGGGTTTTGGGTAAGTGAGTTTCACAACATCGCGATAGCTGTGCAAGCTCACACGACACCACACAATGCTAGATCAGTGCGATGGAGGGAAGAATAACCGTTTTTAAATATTCAATTTATTAATTGACCATGTTTTGTGGACATAGGTCATTAGTGGTTAGAATTTAGTTATAAATGGACCTTTGATGTAAAGGTACAATCCTATTTATAGAGCTAGTTTTGCAATTGTAAGAACATGTTAAGGATAAGGATCATGATCAGAGCGATACAAGTCCAAGTCAATATCTAAGAGTGATTAATCTGTTGCAATCCATCTATGGTCTTGATGAGTCTTTTGTTTTGAACAATCTGTGATCTGTTTGTGTCAGATACTAAATTTTGGGATGTAATTAGTCCCCTATTATGGAGAAGAATTATCTGTTTTGGATCTATTGCACAGAATTAATATGACATGACGGTTTTTGCCTAAATGATGTCTTTTGTTTTCCTGTTTTCTCTAATGCGATGTCAATGAGAAGTGTATTGAATCTGTTTATGATTTACTGATGTTGCTGTAATGAAATGATGATGTGATCTGTCCCAATTCTGTCACAATGATGATGAAGCTTATTAATGTTGTTTTATGAATGATACTGCTGCAATAACACTACTACGGTAAATGAATGATGTGATCTGTTAAATCCATAGTTGTGAAGATGAATTATGATAACTATCTTAGTTTTGTCAAATGTCTTGGAGTAATCTGATAGTTATCCGGTTGAAGCCTCGAATTCCATATCTTCCCTTCTTACTACCGGAAACTTGGTTCCGACAGCTCTCCCTTGAACATCTTGGGTGAGACTTCGTCCGCTCTGCAGATTTGACTAGGAAGGGTAAAACCTGTCTGGGTCGGTGCTCAGGGAGATCACCCTGGTTGGGTGTTGATAGAGTGAGAACCCCCATCGATGAGGATTTGTTGGTGGGTATTTTCCAACAACATCCTACTCGACAACTGGACATACCGAAGAAAATTGTCGACAAGAACTCATTTGACAAGATGTCCATTTTGTTCAAACGAAATGTTTCTGTGACATTTTCCAAGAACATGGATCACACATGGCGAAGGACTGTCCTCACAATATGAAAAATGGAAAATCTTCATGGTGTGACATCTATGAAGTAAAAAATCATGAAACAGTCGACTACCATTTGAACCTAAAAAATCGACAAAATTACCATGCAGTCTACCAGAAAAATGTTGTTACTCAAAACAATGATAATATCCCAAGGAACAATGAACAAAACGAACAAAGTAACCAACGCTATGAAGGTCGAATATATGAGCGTCGGTATGACAATCGTCATGGAGGATTTGGAGGTCGAGGTCGATTCAATGGAAATCGGGACAATAGACCATGATGACCCATCCAGTGTTTTACATTCTATAAATAAGGCCACCGCTATGTAGGATATCCGTATAAAGATAGGACCGACCTGAAATTTTGTACTAGTTGTGGAGTGGGAGATCACTCACTAGAGGATTGTCCCACTATACTTGACAAAATCAATAAGAAGAAAAATGTTAACATCTTGCCGTGTGTTAAGAAATGTTATATAATTCCTACAAATAATTTACATGTAGTCACTAGACAAGGAACAAAGACTGGTAATGATAATCCACGCATAAGTAAAATAAAAAACAAAGATGATTATCCTAATACCATAAAGAAAAAAAAATTGTACAATGATGCATCAAACATGTTCCAAGAGTTCTCCCGACAAGAAGAAGTTCATAACAGTCGACAAGATGTCTCACAAGAATTACTTAACTTAATACATAATGAAAAAATAGTAGCACAATTTATTGATATGTTATATAATATTAAGAACAATCCTAGCATGGAGAAACAAACTAAAAATATATGCAGCCTTAATCAGAAAGATAAGAGTGACGTCGATCCACTCGTCGACCTAGAAATTGAGGGATATCACATTCAACAAGTCATTCTTGACATTGGATCCCAAGTAAATATTATGACATGAGACACATGGGAACAACTAGGCACACCTCAACTAAATGAGTTGGGCATATATCTCAAATTAGCAAATTAAGGACTGATCAAACCTATCGACATATGGTGCAATGTCGACACAACTATTAAAGGAATCACCACAAAAGTCGATTTCAAAATCATCGACCCGAAATAAGGATCCAGTTATTTCCCAGCCTTGGTGGGCCAACCATGGGGTTGAAAGATGAAAGCATCAATCTCGTTAGATAAAGAGAGGATAAAACTCAAAGGAAACAGAAAAAAGGTTATTGTCCCTATTCACCCTTCTAAAGGTGAACCTTGGACTGAACCGATAGATGAAGAAGTTGAAGTTAAAAAACTCTACGAAATCCAAAATAAGGAAGACTATATTGAGCCAAACATCTACAGGGAACTTCACTTAGGGAACCAAGACTCATTTGGATATAATTCGGATGCAGAATTATACGATTGGGAGATAGAAAATTATGAAACTCAAGCACGAGAATGTTGGACTATCCAAGCTATATCAAAGAAACCGACTCAACAATGTTTTTCAGTGTCCATCATCCCAAAGATATTTGAAAGAACAATTAGGGAATACCCTTCTTTAGTGTCGATTAAAACATAAAATAAACAGCCTCTTTGGTATAAAGAAAAAGAGTCACCAGTACTCCATACCAAACAAGTTTCTAAAAACTTGGGAGATCACGGTCGACTACAAATCCTGGTTGAGACGTTTACAGGTCAAGCTTCTCGATGGTGGTATACCCCTCAGTCGAGGTTACAAACATGGACAATAACTTTGACATGCTTTGTCGAGAGATTCGGTGTAAGGAAGCTAACTAAATAGGCACAAATACCAATCTTCACAAAAGGACAAAACCCTAAAAATCATATAAATATATGTGAAAGGGAATGGGGAAGACTTGGGTACAAAGACGAATGAACATGACAACACTTATTTCCATCCACATTTAATGACTTACCAAAAAAATGGTATAATATGGAAGAAGCTCAAGGCGAAACATTCATATGGCAGGAACTTAAGGAAAATTTCATTAAAGACTTTAGATTCATACCAGAAGATGCCAAACTGGTCGAAGCAACAAAACAAATAAAAACATTTATACAACCGACTACTCATCATACTTCAACACAAAACCATAATCAACTCAAATCATCTTGTAATAACATTTGATCGAATAGAATACCACAGTCGACAAGAATTCGACTGGAGAATGAGCACACACAGGGGAAAAGCTTTCAGTGGAAAACTGATCATCCAGAAACAATAAAACCAATTAAAACAATACTCAAAGTTGAGTCGACCAACATAGTAGATACTTGCAAGATAACAGCAGCAAACTTCCCAGCATCATTTTCACATTTTAAAGAAGGAAGTCGACAAATCAATGAAATCAAGGTGCCATAATGGATGGACTCAAAAGTTAAAACCAAAGAATTTGACATCTCTAATGATAATCAACCAAAAATGGCATGAATAGATGATTATTAGGACGATGAACAAACAACCAAAATAGTTAAACTTCTTAAGGAATTTCAATATGTCTTTTCCAGAGATTATAAAGACCTTAAAGGATTAGTACAAGAGATGGGTGAAATGAAAATAGACATAAAACCTTATGCAAGACCAATTAAGAAAAGACCTTACAAATTAGCTCACAAATACAAGAAAATAGTGAAAAAGGAGATTAACAACATGCTAGCAGTAGGGATCATATATCAAATCGACCAATCATAATGGGCAAGCCCTATGGTCATCCAACCAAAAAACGTACGATCTCACAAAATTGCAAATCTGTGTCGATTTCCAAGAACTAAATAAAGTCACCCTAACATATCCATTTCCAACTCCATTTGCTAATGAAATTTTAAATGAAATCGCAGGATACGAGTGTTACTCTTTTACAGATGGATTCTTGGGATAGAATCAAGTCCCAATCGCTAAAGAAGACCAAAATAAGACGACATTTGTCTCTAAATTCAGCTCATTTGCTTACAATGTCATTCCATTTGGGCTAAAGAATGCACCAGCTATATTCTCAAGGATAGTGGTCAAAGCATTTCAAGAATACATATACAAAACAATGGCTGTATACTTTGATGACTGGACTATTTACTCTGTGTTAAAGGATCATTGCAAGTGGCTAAGACTAATGTTGGAAAGATGTCGACAAATCCAGCTTTCACTCAATATAAATAAATCCATCTTTTTGACCTCCATCGAAATATTATTAGGACATATCGTATGCAAGGAGGGTATCAATGTATACTTTTCCAAAATAAAGATCACCCTAGACCTAAAACCCCCAGTAAACCCAAAACAAGTCAGAGTATTGTTGGGACATATGGGATATTATAGAAAATTCATTGGTCACTACTCAGATATGACGTGCTCGTTAGAAGAGCTATTTAAAGCAGACCAAGAATACGACTGGGATGAGGAATGTGATGCTTCCTTTGACACATTGAAGAAAAAATTAGTCGAAGCACCCATTCTCAGATTCCCAAACTGGTCAGTCAAATTTCACGTCCACAATGATGCATTAGGCATAGAAATAGGTGCAATATTGACACAACCTGGAGATGACGAGATGGACTACCCAATTGTGTATAGCAGGCGAAAACTAAACAAGGTAGAACATAACTATTCAATGATAGAAAGAGAGGCATTAGGAATGGTATTTTCACTACATAAATATTGACATTACCTATTGGGTAATCCTTTCATATTCTACACAGATCACCATGCTTTAAAATACTTGGTAAACAAACCCTTACATCATGGAAGAATATGTTGTTGGTTGTTACTGTTCGAAGAATTTTAGTTCGAAGTAGTAGTTCGACCAGGGAAGCTAAATGTCGGACCCAACCACTTGTCTAGAATTGACACGGGAGAAGAACCGACAGGAGTTGAAGACGATCTACTGGATGCACATATATTTTGAATAAAATTTGTACCAACAGAACTAGAAGAATTAGCTCAATTTCTAGAGAATGGTTAGGTACCTGAAGGTATTAACACTAAGAAGAAACAATTTCTAGCAATGAAGGCCGCACCATACACCCTAATTAATGGATTCCTATATAAAATGGGATTATATGAATTACTCCGTCGATGCGTCTTAGAGCATGAAAGAGAAAATATAATGCATGAAGAACACTATGGACCAGTGGGAGGACATTTTCAGTCAGACACGGCTGCCAAAAAGATCCAACAGTTAAGACTATAGTTGTTGATACTACACAAATATTGTTGAAAGTTTGTTAGTAAATGTGATCGCTATCAATGTTTAGGTCGACCTTTACCTAGTACTGAGATGCCACTTAATTTCGGTAAACCCAATCCTAACATTTGAAATTTGGGTGATCGACTTTATTGGACCATTTCCAATTCCAGCAAGAAGGACAAGTGCACAATATATCATAACAGCAATGGAATATGTTACTAAATGGGTAGAGGAAAAACCTGCTGAAACCTACTCTAGTGAAGTGGTTTCCAAGTTCATATATGAAAATATAATTACTAGGTTTGGTTTTCCATTGACCTTAATCAGCGACCAGGGATCACATTTTATTAACAGAACTATTTCATCATTGACAGAACAATTCATGATCGACCACATACAAAGTACACCTTATCACCCTCAGTCTAATGGGGCAATAGAAGCATTTAATAAAACCCTAACAAGAGGCCTAACAAAAATCTATAACACTAATAAATATGACTGGGATAAAAAAATTCCTGATGTCCTATGGGCTTATCAAATAGCATATAAATGATCCATCGACCAAACACCATTTCGACTAGTCTATGGCCAAGAAGTCGTCGTCCCCCTACACTTCCAACAACAGACACCGGTAATAGCCGACATATTACATATTAAAATCAAAGAAGAAAATAAGGACTGACTAATGCAACTATCTAAGCTAGAGGAAGACTGACTTATGGATATACAACATCAAGAAATTCAAAAACAACAACAAAAAGCATGGCATGACTAGAATATTAAAAACAAAAAAATTTTGGTTGGAAATCTTTCACTACTGTAAAACAGTCGAGTGAAAGGAAAACCAAAGAAACTCGAAACAAAGTGGATGGGACCCCATAGCGTGGAAGAAATCAATGCCAATGGATTAGTCCAACTGAGAATGTTACAAGGCAGAGTATTTCGGAAACTGGTAAACGGTGCCCGACTAAAGCGGTGTCAAAACTGAAAAACAAAATAAAAAATAAAAATAAAAAGAGAAAACAGTTGCATAACTTATAACAAAATCTATAAAATTAGAAAAACCTAAAACTAACAAAAAGAATCAAAGAAGACCAAAATGACAGGAAATCTAGAAAGACGTAGCAGAATGCAATTTGACAACAATCAACATTTCCATCGTCGACATACCACATACCGACCATACCATCAACATCGACAAGAGGATAAAAAGGTCCAATCAACCCATCATGACTATGGTCAGAAGGAGCACCATACCAGAGCGCATTAAAAGATCCTTCAATAGAGCATCCTTTACCATCAAATCCACCAATAATAGCTCCATTGACAAGATCGCCATCCACCCCACCTATAAATACTACGTCAGATGAATATTTCATACCACTTTACAAAGAACTAGAGCGATAGATTTACCAAACCTTTGAGAGAAAATTACCCACGAAGAAAGTCGAGCTAGAAACCGACAAGATGGCCCCAAAGCAAACCAAAGCCATGACAACCAAAGCAAAAGAATTGGAATTTGATACAACTCCACTAGTGAAACGATTGGGAAATATTAAAAAGGAAAAAGTACTATAAACTTCATGGGCACGAATCTGGGTAGAGATCAAGAAATGGGCCTATGAGAAGACAAAAATGATAGAGGAAGGTTTGAAGATAAACCATAGCACTATCATGAACTATATGAACGCACCACTCATGGAAAGTTTCGTCGGGACAAAATAAACTATTTCTAAGTTCATCATCAGTCGATACCACAATGGGAAGTTTTACCTCGACAAACCAGTGGAAACATCAAGTGAGACCATCTACAAACTTACTGGTCTTTCCAACAAAGGCGATCTTGTTCCTATAGGTATCAAACATGGGTTGGTTGAAAGACTAATAGGAACACCAACAAGAAAGAACTCGAAAGGGTTAATTACTAGACAAATTCAAGCTTCCACACCCAAAATGGTGGACAAAATTGTATCTACAGGCTTGACTGTCATGGGACGAGGATGCGATTTGAAACTCGACATGTTGGAAGTTGTCAACTGTATCACAGAATTAGGGAAAGTTTACTGCTGGGCTCAATATGTGGCTGACATGCTCAAATCCATTTGCAAAAAATGCCAGGAAACAGGTGCAATAATTAGATTTACATCACTGATAATATGGATAGCTATGTACCACCTATGTCCAGTCGGACATCCACAGTTCCTATAATCGACCAGGTTTCATATGTGGCATTTCAAGTCATTCCCAATGGCTGGAACTCCGCATGAACTGGAAGAAGGAAAATTGTTCTTAGAAAATTGGTTTCAAAATTTAAAATACCAAACAATGAGATGGAGGGTGCCTCAAAACATCCAAATATGTATGCCCCCGATAGCACATATCCAACTGGAACTTGACCACACTGTAGTATGGAATTCGCAATTTTCCACAGCAAAAGAAAAACTTCTTCCACAGATTTGATCTCTTCCCAATGAAGTCTCACCCCACAAACCTACCAAGTCTCACCACAGCCAAAAGTCGTGGGACTTATCAGATCCTCATTCATCTGAAACCCTGACAAAACATCCAAAGTTGTAGCAGCCTGAATCTCATCATTCACACCATCTATCCCAAAACCTTGGGTTAATGAGGCAAATGAAGGAACATTTGATTTGAATGCAATGATCAAGTAGCACTAGATGAAGAAATCGCCAACCCCATGGAATCTAAAGAAATCGACAACCCTGTCGACCTGCAATCAGAAGTCAAAAATCCCATGATGATGAATAACCTTCCGACCACTCCATTAAATCTAGACCATTCACCATCACCATTACCACCACCAATTCCAGAGTCCCCTCACAATCCAGAACCTCCATATTCACCACCACGGGATGCACAAATAGCTACAAGCCCCACCCATGAAATTCATCCAGTTAACTCGGCCCCAACAGAAGTTCAGTCGAATGAAAATCTGCTGATTGAAGATTGAAAAATAGAGCAGTAGCAAACATCTTCAGTACCAATAGGACCAGTGGTGGTCCATCACTCTAAACACAAAAGAAAAAGAAAAGAAAAGAAGAAAAGAAAATAGCAGCAGACACAACAGGTATCGACAATCATCCACCTTCATCAACTAGGGTCGACTACTGTAGTTGACACACCGAAACTGAGAGATGGAGAACTGGAGCAACTGTTGGGATCACTCAATAAAGAGATTGCAATAAGAAATCAAAGAATAAGAGAAAAGATAGAAAAACTTCAAGCAGAACAAGTTGAATTCCTGACCAAATGCAGGAATCTAACACAAATAGCTCTACCAGGAATAACAAAGACCGACGCCAACAAACCATTGGAGAGAGCATACCAGTTGTTGGAAAGTGTCATGTCGAACCTTCAAATACAAATTCAGGCCAAGAAAGATGAGAAAAAAAGAGAGACTTATGCACTATTGAGACATCAGTACATAGCATTTTCAGAATCCCAAAAGGTACTGCAGGAGTATTTGAACGAGTCTATCACAACAAAAGAAGTACTGTGAAACTGGTATACTTATTATGGCCAGGTATTCCAGCAGGATCGAGATACTCAGGAACACATCAAATCATTGGAAAATCAACAAGGTTTGGAGAAAGCAATGAGGAGAACAGTACAAAATCAGATTGTACTGGAGACAACAAAACTGAAAATTTTGGAAAAATAAGCACATCAGTGGATGAATCGGGCACTACGCAGCCTCAACACACTTGATAAAATTTATCCATGAATGAAAATATTACTTGACATAGCAGAGAAAAAAAATCAACTGTTGGGGATTGACATGATCAATATCACAGACCTACAAATACAATAGAAGATGTTGATTCTGTCAAGCATTACAACCTTGACCATTGACATTCAGAATGCTCTCTGCAATTGGACAGAATTTCAGCATCAATTATCCATTGTGGAGATATGTGTACAGAAATTACCATCCATTTGACTGCACAACCCATGAATATAGAGCAATTGGAAGAAAACTACTTTAGACATGTTGTTTTTACCTCCCCTGTTTCTTCGAGACGAAGAAATATTTTGTTCCTGGGGGAGATGTTGGAGGAGCTAGTCGATGAGATGAATAGACCAGTTAGCTGACTAATTAGAGATTAGGTCGACCTCCAAAGGTCGTGTTAGTTAAATGAACCGACAATTAGTTATTCATAACTGTTTTGTAATCATATATAATAGGTTTTTGAACTAGATACGAACTTGGTTCGGTTTTGTTGTTTGTATGAACCCATATGTGTTTTCTGTAATATAAAATTGTTATTCAATCTATTATCCTTGTCTCTTGTCTTTGTATGATCATATGATTCTTTATGTATATTATCGGTAACTTAGTGATCTGAGTGATTGCAACAAGTACGAGTCATATTGCACCTTCTATCCCTGCAGTGGGAGTACCTTCACACACGCATCCTAGGCATAGCACCGTCATTCCTATTCAGGAGACTGATCCTAGACATGTGAATATTGGGGGTACAAGTTACATCCCTTCCCATATTCCATCATCTTCAACATCGGTTCCTTCAAATGCATTTTTTATGACACATCCTCTACCTAACTCACATGTTCCTTCAGGCCGAATTTCTACCGTTAGCCATGTTTGTCCCGCATCTGCTCACACCGTAGTGTCACATGGCCATGTTCCACCTTATGTGTCAGCCAGATATGTGCCATCTTATGGATAGTCTCATGGACCAGCTTATGGACCATCCTATGGATCGTCTTATGGACAAACTTATACACCTTATGGGTCTGGTTATCAACCCGCTTATCAGTCTCCTAACTATGGCTTCGTAGCAGTCGAGCCTCAAGGTACTCCAAACTACAATACGCAACCCTATATGGGTCAAATGGGAGGATGTTACTATCCCACTGGACAAGGCCATGGTGTTTATAACAATCAAACCTATGTGAACCAGCCCTATCAGGGAGCATGGAACCAAGTGGCTCATCTTAGGCTCCCTTTCCTTGCAATGTTGAATTTACCTGACTTGTCTAGATTGACAAATGATCTGGTTGCTCATGACCCATTATGGCTGGTCTTTCTCGTAAATCTTTCTTCAAACATTCCAAAGTTCGAAAGTAAGGCTAGTGAAGATCATGGTGAGCACGTCATGACATTTCACCTTTGGTGCTCTTCGACCTCCTTGAATCACGATTTGGTTCACTTAAGTCTATTTCAACGCACCCTTATAAGTCCTACGGCGAAGTGGTACATAGAGTTGCCTGGGGGAACTTACACATCATTTAATGACCTAGCTATAACCTTCCTCAATCACTTTCAGCTACCCGTGCATTATGATGTTGTTAATAAACTCTTATCGACATTTTGGCAGGATAAAGCCACCCATATCTCTGATCACATTCAAGAGTTCTGTAGATGAAAGAGATTCATTAAGGCCTTTATTCCTCCAGAGTTCCTTTTGGAAGGGTCCCTCAAGTCTTTATTGCCTTACATAGTGAGGGATGTTTCTATATCCGGAGTGCAGAATGAGGAACACGCTATCTATAGATCTCACCAATTTGATTTGATTTATGCTCAGTCTGGGCTCTTGTATGAGATCATACCAAACGCACCTAGATCCAATTTTGACCCTAAGTTTAAACCTGGGCCACATGCCAATGGTATTGTTGGCTCCACAAGTGCTAAGCCTGCAAGCTTGGTTACAAAATAAATTAATTGTTTTTCTATTAACCAGCCTACGCCGGGATAAGCTACGGCTTCATCTCATCCTACCCAAACAGCGGATGTACTTTTAGTGCAATCGTCGAGCCAGAAAAGTAACCAGCAACCAGAATGGAATAAAAAGAAAGGAAAAAACAATCAAAAGGGTGGGAATAGGAATGAAAATGATAATAATGACAAGAACAACAATAATTCCAGGAGGGACAAGAAATCTAAGTGTAAGGTTAAATTTCCTTGTAAACTTTGTGGGGATGATCACCTCACTCACTTGTGCCCTTGGATAGAAGATGCCTCGAATTTCATCGCACAGAGCCCAGCTGTGTTGACAAATACTTTACACCAAAACCAAAATATGAACTCAAGGATTGTGGATCCTTGTAGTGCTTTTGGTGGGACTCCAAACCCGTCAGACACCGTTAGTGGCCATTGTTGCATTAATATGATGTATGCCAAAAATGTTTTGACACGGTCTAAGGATTATGGTACGTCGCAAACGGACCTAGGGAAAGAAACTAGTCCACCCAAGAGCCCTTTGCGTATTGAAAAACCTAATGATAACCCTAAAGCTCCACCTCGCATTCCTAAGGGAGTCTTGAAGCGTTCGGGACACAATCCTAATGCTCGAGCCACCTAGAACTATTCTATCGTCGAGGATTTGGGCCAGACTCCTTATGCGATTTCTGCTTTAGAAGTTCTTCATACTTGTCCTCCACAAAGGAAAGCCTTGTTATCTACTCTTGGGGTGGTTGATGGAAGCTCTCCTTCAGTGATAAAATTTGAAACTCATGGAGTCCAACCTCTATTTCCTTACTATGTGTCCCTTTTGGTTCATGTAGAGTGTCTAAAGAACACCATCAAGCACACAGTGATTGATGAAGGCGTTGCGGCTTCCGTGATGTCTTTTTCATGTTGGAAGGGTTTGGGTTCCCATACTTTGTCTAAGTCGGGAACCATGTTGACTGCATTTGATGGAAGATCTTTTCGGCTGCATGGCATTCTTCCTTCCCTTGAGGTCCAATTGGGAGGGAAGACCATTGCGATCGAGGTTGAGGTGGTTGATGCGCCCCTCGACTATAATATTTTACTGGGTAGGAACTGGATTTACAACATGCAATCAGTCGCATCATCACTTTTCTAGGTTGTTTGTTTTCCTTTGAATGGGAAGATTGTGACAATCGATAGAGGTATTTTGAATCTTCTAGTTCGAAATCATCATCGGGAGATTCTATCCGGTTATCGATCATTCTCAGCCGGCAACTGAGAATATTGGGGTGGGCATGTATCCTTCGTTAATGGGAACTTTTAGTTGTGCCACGCCCATTCTTATGATCGATTCTAGTCTTGGCAAGGCTTCAACATCATTGAGTTCGATTCCTTTTTTGCACCTTGCATATGGAGGATCCTTGGACTCTTCCTTCTCCGTGTACTTTGGGTGATTCTATACCTGCCGAGATGGAAATGTCATTGTCTAGCGCTATGGTGGCTTATCAAGCTAATCTTGATTTAGTTGTAGAGTCTAGTCCTTCATCTTCCCGAACAGAGGAGGAGGACCCTTATGCACTTCCTGCTTAAGAAGTGGCATCATCTCACTCGCATGACTGCCTCGATGACATCTTTCCATCAAACGAGGCTATGTCTGGTTTAGAACAACCTTGGGGAGAGTTGCACCATGGATCTTATTTTCTTCCTAAGCTTGATGATATTGTGTGTTATGACTATAAGGAAATATTTAGCAAGAAAATTGGTAGGCCCATGGTCCCATTAGGCTCTCCTAGTAAGTATGCTGAAGGGAACATGGCCAACTTGTCACCAACTATACCTATCAATATTTGTCACGTTCCTGGAAAGGTTGAAAATGTGTACATTGGGGCGTATTGTTCCCCCGATGAGATTAAAGAATACATCGAGCTTTTTAAATAATTTTGAGATGTGTTCGCTTGGTCATATGAGGAAATGTGACCCCCGCACTATTGAATATGGAATTAGGACTTATATGGATGTTAGACCTATTTGACTAGTTGATCATGGGGCCACAGCCTTGGCGGAGCCTAGAAATGGGTTCTCTCTTAAAATGTATTATTCATGATTCTTAGCCGAGGCTGATTTGTTGTATATTATTGTACATTTGCATAGATTATTTTTGGTCTGCTTGTGGTGATTGAGTTTGTTGACTGATTCCATTTGTTGTGGAAAATTTCAACAGGGTCTTTAGTTTATGTAGGATTCGCTGATGGTGCTACCTGCCACACTCAAAACTCAGCTTCGGTTGCTTGGGTGATCTATACTCCTACAGTTCAAGTGTTGTCTTCAGGAGGTGTTTGTCTACGGCCTTCATTGAACAATGTTGCAGAGTATAGTGTCATTATTTAGTTATTGTATGATGCCATTTCACATGGTATTCACTCTCTTGAGGTACGTCTTGATTCGCAGTTAGTGGTCTCATAGCTAAATGGCTTGTATCAAGTTAGGGATCCAAATTTTTTATGAAGGTTCTTTCGTGTCAGGTTGCTAGAATGGAAATTTGAGAACATAACATACATCCATATTACAAGAAATTTTAATCAAGTTGTTGATTCATATGCTAAATATGTACTAGATTGGCATTTGTTTCACAGATGATAAAGCATTTACAAACATTTACACATGTAAATAAAATAATAACCAATCATCATAAGTATTTTTCATTAAAATATATGTCCAAAACATGGTGTCATAATACATAAGTGTCATATACAAAAATGGGGCTTCCGAGCCACCAAAATATACTACGCGGTCATACAAAAAATACACCCTATCCTCTAAGCCTATGGGGGAGAAGGTTGTTGATCATGGTAGCACACTGCGGCTCTAGATAGCCGACAAAATAAACAAACCCATACTCATGGTACTCCAACCACCTAGCGCTGCATGGCCTCAAGATAGTCCTCGACTTGCTCCATGGGAACTCTATGTGTCAATCAAACAAAGTTCTTGTGAATGCTTTGGAGCGTATGCTCCGCATCCACACCCATGATCTCATCTCCTCTTCCCCTCCGTCGATGACGAGGGAAACCATCTGGTCATCATGGTCCCACATATGCAAGTACATGATAGAGTATCACTATATGTCATCACACCAAAAACGTGTCTTTTTGATTCCATATATTAAAAAAAAATTGAATAGTTCAAAAAACAAGTTTGAGTCAGGATTCGTTACCTATCTCCCCATATACAGAGCTCAGTGGAATAGGCATGTCTGGGTCTCCATGAAATTCTATCCCCACGTAGGGGTAGTCATCTATGGTGATGATTTGTCTACGCCACCAGAGGAAGAAGTATCCTAGGTAGGGATTGGTCACTCGCCCCCCTCCTAGTCTCTGCATGACATTGGCCTAGCGTAGTTGAGATGGATCCTGAGCACCATATGGGGCAATCTCAACTATTGGTGTTATAGATGATTTTACCACACATGGTGAATCACACTTTTATGGACTTCCCTGTCCCTCTACAGACTCTTTAGACCCCATGGACTATTTTTGTACCTTTGATGTTTCCAATATCATCCCTAAAAACATGAAAAATTTGCCATACACGACTTTTAATCCCTTTCTCGCGTATATACACGGATTTGACCCCTAAACCCTCATACATTGGGATGTGTGCAGAAGGCCAAATTCTTCTGGAGTTTTTCTTTATGTGGATCTGACTCACTTATCTCCTGGCCTTCCATATGCCTTGAGATCGCTTGGATTCGACCTTTCATTACCCCATTGAAGAGCTATATAAGGAACCCTTTGGATACAGTGAAGGCATGAGGAATTGAGAGAAAGAAAACTATAGTCCATTATTGCTGGAGCTTATACTTGAGTCTGCGCCCCTTTGTCCCTTGGAGCACTTTTGTGTTCTTTCCAAGATTGCCTTTTGTTTGTGAGCTTTCTATCGAGAGATGGAGGATTGAAGTGGTGGAGGCCCAAGTGGGGGACTCAGTTTCTCCGATTCACAGACATGCCGACAGAGGTTGTCACTCTGGTAATATTTGTTTTATATTAATAGAAATATCTTTTCCTGCCCAATAATATGTGTTTAAATGAGTATTTGATCCATATATGCTTTTAAATTATTATATATTATTGATTATATATTCTAGAGTAGGTCTAACACAATTATATATAGCATGCTTGTCTTGTTTGTTGATTGTTGAGGAAGCAATTTATCAATACAAGCTGGAGTTAGAAAGCTCAATGAGGATCTACATCAACCGTCTGGAATAAGGTATGAATCGAGATCCTTTAGTGTTAGAAATTTGGTTTCTCTTGCATATAGGAAAGGATTGATTTTTGGATTCAAGCTGTCTGTTGTGGTACCGCAATCCATAGGAATTTCTCTCCGTAACATAATTGGCTACTACACTGGGGAGTTCCTAGTAGTTGTCCTTTGGGGGTTTTTATCGGCATTCAATGTTCTTGAATTCCTCTGATTTCTCTATTTCTGAGTCGGGTCTAGGGGCATGTTTTCCTGGTAGTGTCTAATAGGTGTGAATTTTGTCTCAACTTATCTGTTTTCCTTCATTTTTAACTCTTTTTCTTCTTGTACGCGATTTTTTGCCTCACAGTCACGTATACACATGGTTTTGATTGAGATATCCGCGTACATACGTGGGTTTTCTACACACAGCCGTGTATGCCCTGAGTTTTTCCTTTTAGAGGAAGATTGAGTGTTGCTGGGTGAGTTTTGATGATTGTTGAGTCTCCTTTGATGCTTCTAGAGTCTGTATACACCTCTGTTTCTGACCAGAGATGCTTTTTAGGGTAAATTTTTTTTTAAGAATGTTCTTGTAATTGCATTTTTTATTTTTTGCTTTGGGATTAGTGCATTACGTCTCTTTTACCTTAGTGCTTTGCGTGAGTGTTGTTTGATTGTGCTTGCGGAGTCTAGGGGTGGTAGAGTCATTCTTTTGCTTTATTATCTCATTTTTATTCAAAAAATCCAAAAATATTTTCTTCTTTGCATCATTATGCATCATTGCACTTTGCATTTTGCATGGTACTTGCACTTGGTTTGCTTAGAGAAGTATTTGTCAGGCTTTCATATAGGAATGATTGCATTTGTCATTTGAAGAAAATTTTGCATTTCACGTAGTAGCACGCCCTATTTTTCATTCGACACAATGCATTTGCATTGATTGTTAGGTGTGCATTTTACTTCATGTTGCATCATAACACCATTGGTTGCACAGTCATCTACCTGTTTTGAGTAATAAATCCAAATAAAATCAACGCTTAATTAAAATGGATTACACTATTTTCTTTGATAAGGTACACCAACAAGATTAGGTTTTAGGGTCTTGGAATAGTTCATTGTGAGTAAATTCTCCAAGACCACTAAACAACAACATGTATTTGTCTGTCCAGGTGAGAGTATTAAATTCCTTGGTATAATTAGTGTTTCTGAGGATCCTCCTCTTACAAGGGAGTTAAGCATGAGGCAGTGTGAGTGGTTTTTGATTGGGATGACCCCTGTCATAACTGAGTAGCACCGAAGATATTTTCAGGATTGTATTCGTATCTGGGGGCTCTTTCAAGAGTTTCGGCTTTGTTACCATGCCCATACAATCAATTCCGCCTGCGACTGTCTACCTGAGCATTGATTATATTGAAGTGACCTTAGTTGCCTTACCTAGGTTATCGAGGGGGTACTTTGCAGGGGTTACTCTGCAAGTGTCCCGGCCAGGTTGGGGTCGAACAACACAGTTTCTATATGCGTTGAAGCTAAGGGCCACGATAATTGGTTTCAAACCTTCGCTTGTTGTGTATGGGATTCTCAAGCCTATCCTAAGTGAGACATACCTACTTCATTCGGGAGCTCACATATCCTACCCTTGTTTTCTTGTGATTGGCTTTAGATTTTATAGGTGTATGCTCTATGCACGCTAGCTTTCTTAGGGTTTGTGTAATTAGAAGAGTCTTTTTTCATTTTTTTGAGTCATTGTGGATTTAGGTGCAGCACCTCACTGTTCTCACCATTTAGCAGGACTTCTGCCTTCTACATCTCCTCCTCCTTTGGGAGAGAGAAATAGATAGTCTAGGCAAATTACTTCTCACATTGATTCACACATGATGGGAGATCATGAAGATGAAATTCCTAAGTTACCTTCTCCACCTCATGAGGTTTGGAAAGAAGATCCTACTCCTACATATCATCCTTCACCTAATATACCTAAACACTCTGGGTATGATCCCTCATTCACAGGTCACCGGTATTGGTTTCCGGGTGACAAGACTCATCATGAACCTGCAAGCACTAGTTATGACATGTCTGGTATTCCTACACATGAGTTGGTACAACATGCCGAGTTAGAGTTTGAACCTAACACTATGCCTGGGGCCATTCCTAGTCACTTCCATGTGGAGACATTTGGGAACACGAGTCACATTGCACCCTCCATCCCGGTGGTGGAGGCTACATCTTATGTCCGTCCTAGACCTGGTGCTAGTAGTCCTATTCGGATACCAGAACCAAGACGAGTGACTGTAAGGAACACTAATTACATAGTTTCACATGTCCCTTCGTCCTCTATTCCTAGTTCTTCGAATGCTATTCCTCCCCCTCATTCACGTGGTCCTTCGGGCTAGAATGTTGCTACGATTCATGTTCGTACTGTCGCTACTCGTGTAGTTATGTCTCTGAGTCAAGTAACTCCTGTTGTTTCAGGAGGTCATATTCCTACTTCTAGAGGTCATGTTACTACTTCTAGAGGTCATATTCTTACCCATGGAGTTTCTCATGGGACATCTCATGGGATTTCTTATGGACCGTATTATGGATCACAGTATGGACAGATTTATTCACCTTATGGGTACGGGTATCAACAACCCGCTTACTCTCTGAATTGTGGCTTTGTATCCCCACATAGTCAAGGTACACCACATTATGGTGCTTCCATGCCACCCTACACAGGTCAAACGGGAGGAGGGAACCATGGCCAAGGCCATGGTGGTTACAGTAATCAGTCTTATGTGAACCAAAATTATCAGGGAGCGTGGAATCGACCTGCTCAACCTAGGCTCCCATTCCTCGCAACATTAAATCTACCTGATTTGTTGAGACTAACGAACGATCCAGTATCTCATGACCCATCGTAGTCGGCTGTCTCTAATAAGCTTCCCTCGGACATTCCCAAATTTGAGGGAAAACCAGGAGAAGATCCTAGTGAACATGTTACTACATTTGACCTTTGGTGCTCTTCTAATTCCTTACATGAAGATTTGATCTGTTTAAGGCTATTTCAACGCACCCTCACCGGGCCTGCAGTGAAATGGTACATAGAGTTACCTAGGGGGGCATTCGTTTTGTTCGATGACCTAGCTATGACTTTTCTCAACCACTTCCAACTACCAGTGCGTTACGACGTTGGTACAGAACTCTTTTCGACATTTCGGTAAGATAAAGCCATGCATATCTCAGACCATATCCAAGAGTGGCGTAGACGAAAGAGATTGATTAAAGCCTTCATACAGCTGAAGTTTCTCCTTGATTGGTTCCTTAAATCATTACTACCTTATATAGCGAAGGATGTTTCTACATCCGAAGTTCAAAAAGGGTGCAGGAACAAGCCATTTTAGAGCGCAGGAATTGGATTTGATTTATGCTCAATCCGGTTTGTTATATGAGATCATTCATAATGCTCCACGTTCTAGTTTCAACCCTAAAGTCAAACCTGGACCACATGCCGATGGCATTGTTGGTTGTATGAGTGCCAAACCTGTGGATTCGGTTGTGCAACAGGTCATTCAATTGTATATCAATCAATCTACCTCGAGACAAGCCACGACTTCATCTCAACCCACCCAAACAATGAGTGTGCTTTCGGTGCAATCTTTGAACCAGAAGTGTAACCAGCAACCTGGATGGAATAAAAAGAAGGGTAAAAACAATCGTAAGGGTGGGAATAGGAATGAAAATACCAATTCTAATGACAAGAATTCCTGAAATGCTGGGGGGGACAAGCAGTCTAAACGAAAGGTTAAGTTTCCTTACAAGTTGTGTAAGGAGGACCAACTCACTCACTAGTGCCCTCGGATAGAAGAAGCCTCGAGATTCATAGCGCAGGGCTCAGCTATGCTGACCAACTCTTTACCTCATAATCAAAACATGAACTCGAGGACCCATGATCAATCTGGTGGAGATCAAGATCCACCGGAAGCTAGTGGTCATGGTTGCATCAATATGGTGCATGCTACTAAGGTTGTGACTCATGCGAAGGACTATGGTTCGTCACAACCAAACCTTGGAGTCCTTTGCATATTGAAAACCCTGTGGATAAACCTAAAGTTGCACCTCACATTCCTAAGGGAGTCCTTAAGCGTTCGAGGCACAATCCTAATGCCCGAGCCGCCCAAAACTATTCTGTTGTCGAGGATTTGGGCCACACCCCTTGTGCGATGTCTGCACTCGAAGTACTTCAGAGTTTTCCTTTGCAAAGGAAAGCTTTGCTTTCTACCCTTGGTGTTAACGATGATAATTCTTCCTCCATCAACAAATTCAAAACTGTGGGACTACAACCTCACTTTCCTTACTATGTATCTCTCTTGATTCATTTAGAATGTCTTAACATGACCATCAAACGCACTGTGATTGACGAAGGAACTGCTGCTTCCGTGATGTATTTAGCATGTTGGAAGGGTTTGGGTTCCCCGAGTTGTCTAAATCTGGTACCATGTTGACTGCTTTTGATGGTAGATCGTTTTGGCTGCATGGTATTCTTCCTTCTCTTAAGGTCCATTTGGGAGGGAAGAACATTTCGATCGAGGTCAAGGTGGTTGATGTGCCCCTTGACTACAATCTCTTACTGGGTAGGAATTGGATGTATAGTATGGAAGACATAGCTTCTTCTCTATTTCAAGTTGTATGCTTTCCATTTAATGGGAAGATAGTTACAATTGATCAGACGTCATTCAAGAATTCACCTGTTACTGCATATTCGGGAGCTTCTATCCCGATTGTCGAGCACTCTCAGTCGACAACTGGGAGTGTGGGTGTTGGCATGTATCCATCCCTTATGGGAAGCCTTAGTTGTCCTACACCCGTCCTTATGATAGGTTCTAGTTCTGGTGAGGCTTCATCATCATTGAGATCAGTGTCTTTCCGCACCACCCATATGGAAGATCCTTGGATTCTTCCCACACCGAGTCCTTCGAGTGAGCCCATCAAAACGGGCATGTCGTTTCCTGCAACAATGATATTGTATCAAGCTAATATTGAATGTGTTGCAGAGCCTAGTCCTTCCTCTTCGTGGACAGAGGAGGAGGACCCATATGTGTTGCCTGCACGGGCAGTTGAGTCTTCTCACGCGTATGACTGCCTTGATAGTGTTTTTCCATCAGATGAAGCTATTATTGAGGCTATGTCTAGGGTTGAGCCACCTTGGGAAACGTTGCATCATAGATCTTATTTTCTTCCCAAGCTTGACCATTTGGAGTGTGAAGACTTTAGGGAGATTATTAGTGAGAGAATTGGTAGTTTCATGGTTCTCTTAAGCTCTCCTAGTCCGATGGCTGATGGAAACATGGCGAATATATCTCCTACCATTCCTATAAATATCTCTCGTGATCCTGGAAAGATTGAGAATGTCTATATTGGGGCAGAATGTTCCCATGCTGAGATTCGAGTATACCAAGTTGTTCAAAGAATTTCGTGATGTATTTGCTTGTTCATACGAGGAAATGCCAGGTATTGACCCTCGCATTGTTGAACATGAGATTAAAACTTATCCCAATGCTAAGCCTATTAGACAACGCTTGCATGCAGTGAATCCTAGGAAAGCACCCGCGATTAAGGTTGAGATAGAAAAGCTGTTGAATTCCAGTTTTATCTATCCCATTCCCTTAACAGAGTGAGTTTCAAATCCCTTTCTGGTTAATAAGAAACAGGGAACGATCCATATATGCACTGATTTCCATGACTTGAATCGTGCCTATCCTAAGGACAATTTTCCCACACCATTTATTGATCAAATTCTGGATGAGTGTGTGGGAAGCGAGGTATTTTCCTTTATGGACAGCTTTTTCGGATACATTCAAATATAGATTGAACCCGAGGACCAACATAAGACTTCTTTTATTTGTCCTTGGGGTACCTTTGCATACTGAAAGATGCCTTTTGGCCTTAAAAAAGTCGGAGCCACATTTTAGTGGGCTATGACCTTGATCTTCCATGATCTTAAATCGATTATTGAAGTCTTTTTGGTTGACCTTGCTGCTCATTCCCGTATGAGGATGCATCATTCCTACCATTTGAGATTAGTGTTCGAAAGATGCCGCCATTACTTGGTTAGGTTAAATTCTCATAAGTGCATATTTTGCGTGAAGTCTGGTCGCTTATTAGGGTTCATTGTCTCCAAGGAGGGTATAAGAGTCAACCCTTTAAAGGTTGAGGCAATACTTCAATTGTCTCCCCCGAGAAACATTAGACATCTTCAATGTTAGCAAGGCATGGAAAATTTCTTGCGGATATTCGTTGTTAACTTTTCCAATTTGACTAGAGGCTTTATGCATCTTTTGAAGAAGGACACTACCTTTTGCTGGGATGAGCGATCCCAGGAGTACTTTGATACACTTAAGCGAGCCTTAGCATTGGCCCTAGTGATTAGTCCACCCGACTATAACCATGAATTTTTAATTTATGTGGCCGCGTCCATGGAGACGATTGGTATGGTTTTGGTTTAGGAGGATGAGGAGCTCCAAGAGCATGTCATATATTATTTGAGTCGAAACCTTATAGATGCAAAGATCCATTATTGCCATGTGGAGAAACTTGCGTTAGCTACCGTGCATGCGGTTCAAAGATTGAGACGCTATATTCTCCTTTGCCAGACCTTGGTGGTAGACCATGTCAATCCATTTCAGTTCGTCCTCACTAGAAGGATGATCGGGGGAAAGTATAATAAGTGGATTGTCATCTTGCAAGAATTCGATCTCAAGTTTTTTCAGCAAAATTGAAAAAAAATTTTGATTTTTGCAGAGCTTATATCTGATTTCCCAAGCGAGGAGGAGGAGGAGGTTTTTGAAGATACGTTTGTCGATGAGCACATCTTCCTAATCTCAACTTTGGATCCATGGTATGGGGATATTATCATATATTTACAAACATTGAAGGTCCCTACTCACCTTTCACGGGATGAACGATGACGATTACATCACGTATCCAAGAATTACCTCATAGTGGATAACACATTATACCGCCGTGGGGTAGATTCTATTTTACGTCATTGTTTAACTCATGAGAAGGCTGAGCTTGTGCCAAATGATTGCCATGGAGGGGCGTGTGGTGGTCATTTATCTGGGCTTTCTACAGCCCAAAAAATCTTGAGAGAGGGTTATTTCTGGCCGTTGATCTTTAAAGATTGTGTCAATGCAGTCAAGAAGTGCCACCCTTGCCAAGTGTTTGCACGTAATATGCGCTCATGTCCTGCCCCATTACATCCAATTATCACCGTCGGTCCCTTCACTAAGTGGGGGCTTGATTTCATGGATTGCAACCCAGCTTTAGCTGGGGGGAATCATCATATTATCATGGTTGTTGACTATTTCATGAAATGGGCTAAGGCTATGCCCACGATTAAATCCGGCGATGAGACAGTCGCACATTTTGTATTCAACCAGATTATTACTCGGTTCAGTATTCCGAAAGAGCTTGTCCCTGACCATGGTAGGCACTTTCAGAATCAGATGATGGAAGAGTTGGCCTCAAAGTTAGGGTATAAGCAGGAGCATTCCTCTTCTTATTACCCTCAAGAAAATGGACAGGTTGAAGCAGTGAACAAATCACTTAAGTCCATTCTCCAACGAACCATCGCACAAAGCAAGACCAATTGGCGTATCATGTTATATCCTGCTTTGTGGGCTTATAGGACCACAGTTAAGACTGCCACCAGTTTTTCTCCATATCAACTTGTACATGGAGTGGAGTCTGTATTGTCGGTTGAGTGTGAAATCCCTTCATTGAAGCTATCCATAGAGCTCTTACCAGACACTTCCCCATTGGAGGATCATTTGGTCCACTTAGAGCAGCTTGATGAGCAGCGTCGAGATGCCTTGGTGGCTCTAGAAGTGAATAAGCATCGCACTAAGGTCCAGTATGATAAATTTGTCTATCCAAGGAAGTTTAGTGAAGGAGATTTGGTCATTTTATGGGATCAAGATAAAGAACCCTTGGGGGCAGGAAAGTTTAACCCCATGTGGCATGGTCCTTACGTTGTTAAACATGTGTTAGAGAAGGGCACTTATGAGCTGGTAGATTATGAGGGGACAGCCTTGCCAAAGCCTAGAAATGGGCTCTATCTTAAAAAGTACTATGCATGATTCTCAGCCGGGGCTAACTATTGTATATTATTGTACAGTATTTTGCATAGTTAGGTTTTTCTTATGGTGATTGGGTTTGTTGATTATCTTCTGTTTCTTATGGCAGATGTCAATAGAGTCTTCCATCTATATAAGATTCGCGGATGGTGCTAGCCGTCACACTCAACACTTAGCCTCTGCTGCTTGGGTGATTTATACTCCTACGGGTCAGGTATTGTCTTCAGGAGGCATATGTTTACGGCCCTCTTCAAACAATGTTGCTGAGTATAGTACTGTTATCGAGCTTCTACGGGATGCCATTTCACATGGTGTTCTCTCTCTTGAGGTACGTCTTGATTCACAGTTAGTAGTGTCACAGCTTAATGGCTTGTATCATGTTAGGGATCCAACATTATTACGAAGATTCTTACGTGTGATATTGTTAGAACGGAAATTTGACAACATAACATACATACATGTTCCAAGAATTCATAATCAAGTTGCTGACTCATATGCTAACTATGTGTTAGATTGGAATTTGTTTCATAGACAATAAGCTCATCAAAAACATACATTTTTACACATGTAAATAAATCAATCAATCATCATAAAAGTTTTTTCATTAAACACCCAAAATGTGATAATACATAAGTGTCATAATACAAAAATGGGGCTTCTGAGCCACCAAAATATAAATACATGGTAGTACAAAATGTATCACTCCCAGGTATCTAAGTCTGGGGAGGAGGAGGGGGGTTCTGATCGTGGAATGTCACCATAGCTCTAGCTAGTCGTCGAAACAACCGCACCCATGCTCGTGGTACACCCACCACCTGACACTGCATGGCCTTAGGCAAGTCCTCGACTTGCACCATGGGTACCCTGTGTGTCAGCCGCATGAAGTTGGTATGAATGCTTTGGAGCGTCTGCTCTGCATCCACACCCATAATGTCATCTCCTTTTCCCCTCTGTCTATGACAAGGGAAACCGTCAAGCCACCATGGTCCTACATCTGCATACATATGATAGATGTCACTATGTGTTGTCACGCAAAAACATGTATTTTTGATTCCATATATCAAAAAACACAAAAAAAAATTAAATAACTCAAAAAACTTTAAAAAGAGGGTTGGGATTCATTACCAATGTCACTGTATGCCAATCCTGGTGGTAGAGGCATGTCGGGATCTCCTCGAAAATCTATCCCCACATAGGGGTAATCATCGATGGAAACTATCTCCCGCCGCCACCATGGAAAGAAATCAGCTGGGTAGGGGTTGGACACCCTACCTCCACCCAGTCTACCCATAGCACCTGCCCAACATCGTTGGGCCGGATCTCGAACCCCGTGAATAGGAACATCAACTCTAGGGTTGAGTCCTGGAACATGCTCAAAGAAGAACGTGCTTAGTATACTACTAAAACCGAAGTTTCATACCCTGCCCATCTTGCAGTCGCTGAGCTATTGCTTCATGTTTCTCAACAGTGCAGTACTCCAATTGTAAACTGTGGGTCTCATGCACTCCATTTCATAGAACATCAGGCGCCGCAAGGCCTGGTGGAGTGAGGCTAGCCCTACTATCCTACTGAGTGTCAGTAGTATGGCCTTTAGGCCTAGCACCTATATGGAGTTAGTTGGGATCTAACTCCTGACCTTCTCTGTGTCTGAATAACAGTATATAGCTATATACTCATCTATGGTGAGGCCACCTTCGGGCCCACAAGAACGTAGGTTCACCACTTCCCCCCGTCGGGACAATCCAGTAATGAAGTATATGTCCTCCACTTCTATGGTGAGGGACATCCCATCGATCTGGAAAGACTCTGAGTCAGGATCCCATTAGCCTAATAGCATCTGCAACAGTCTTGGTTTGGCCCTTAACCCACCAAGACACCAAAACTTGTAGAGCCCACATGCACGAAGAGCTTGTTGAGCCATTAGATCTCCCCGTACTGCTTATTCTACATCCCCATGTTCTCATTCCCTCCATTCTAAAACCATCCTGCACATTTAATTTTAGTTTTGGTCATTAAATGTCATAGAAAAACTTAACCGCGGCTGCATACGTGACTGTTTGCAAAACAGCTGCGTATGTACGCGAATTTGGGCCCTTTTTCCGCATATAGCCAGCACTATACGCGGAAAAACCCTCGATTTCCATGTGGGCCAAGGTGCATATCTTATCTTTTCCTAGAAATTGATTTGGACCATGGAAATTTGAAAAATTTACATGCAAATGAAAGAGCAGGGCATGGGAAGTTACCTGGAAAAAACGGTGTAGGATTCCGCTGGCTGAAACTCCCGGAATTCGCGTTTGAAGTTCTAAGCTCAATTGGGTAAAAATTGCAAATGTTATATAATGTTTTGAATTTTTTACTATTTATAGAAAAAATTTACCCTCTTTCTATAGTTTTGGACCGTTTTTTACTAATATAATGATGTAGGAGACCATTTTGAGCGTCATTTCGACCATTGTTTTGACCCGTTCGTGTCAATTTTGGGTATGATGTTTAAACTGGAATATAGGTTAGATTTCACCTCCATTTTCATTTTACATGACCTTATGACCATTTCATTATAACCATAGGTACGAACCCATTCTATCTTGTCACGGAACCTTCTTGTTGTTTTAGAAGTGACATGATGTGAGTGGTAGAGCTTGACCTTACATGGGTACCCTAGTTATCTCCTTGTTTGCATTTGGTGCCCATGCTAACAGTTTGTCGTTTAGGGTGTGGGAGTCCGTTGTATAGTATTGCTATGACATTTCGCAAGAGCCTCATACTCCTCTTGATCTTTTGCTGGCCTGTTTCCTCAGGACTCCCTTATGTCAAGTTGTAATTGCATTATCATGAGCTTTTCCTACCTTATTGAGACTTATGCTAGCTTCCATGACTTTGAGTATAAACCATATAGCCTGAGCTTGTCTCATGTCTAGCCACGCAAAGCCATTTTATATATCCTTTGCAGCTTGATTCCCTATTTTTACCGGGAGGGGACTTTCCCCCGAGTGTTGCTATCGTACACATGTCTCCTTGCATTGAGCATAGGTATGTTCCGCTGCTTGGAACTAGTTTGTTTTCCCATTTGACACTTGTTAGGGATTTATAGCTCTTCTGAAAGGCCTTTTACTTCAGGTCCAAGGAGGGAGGAGGGGTCCTCCTAGTCTATAACTTTAAAGCAATTTTATTCTTTTTCAAGCTTTTCAAATATTTGAAAAAGTCCAAAAATATTAAAAAACCAAAAAGTCGGACAAGAAAAGATGTTATCTTTGGTAGTAGTCGAGTCATGTCACCTTCGATCAGAGCACTGTATATCACATCCATTGGTTGGGTTAATAGTTTGACTTTAGGAGCTGTACTTGTTTCTCTAAGTTTATCTCCACCGACTTGTTAAGCTTAAAGTCCCTATGGAGCCTCTTTCAATGCCTCCTGTGTCGCAGAGATGTCCTAGTTTTGTATATCGATTCTGTGCTACCAACATTCAGTCACCATTTTTCATTATTCTCTTGTTCGAAGGAAGTTGAAACCTAAGTCGGCCATTCCTCAGTTATCTTGACTTTGCATGTCAGTCATTCCTGGTACAGTTACTGGTTCGTGCACCTTATGATCGAGTCCTTCCAAATCATACAGCTTTGCTAAGTACCTCGTGTTGGATGATGGGGGATTCCTTAATGCCCTCCTTCCAACGGATTTCATCCCATCGACTTCAAATCATTTATTCTGGGATAGGAATCTAGAGTCAGTTTTGAGTGCCTTGAGACTTGCAGTCATCAGTGGCAGGTTCTCTCGCCATTGATAGTTTTTGGGAATACATCAATGTCTCTTGATCGATGGATCCTTTCAAGTGTTTGACCTCAACACATTTTCACACTTGTTAGTTTGCACTCTAGTACCTTGATTCCCATTTTTATTATCGGTGGGTGATCTCGCATCTGTTAACGGTATACATCAATGACCGGTAATCAGACGATGGACTACTATGTTCGACCTCGACACCTCTATTCACATAGTAGGACATGTACTCATAGCGGTTTGTGTAGAACACCTTCCATATTGGTGGCATCTCTTATATGCTACCTCCTTGATTGTGCCAGTGTTCATGAGATTTCAGCTCTCGTGACTTGATTCCAGTATATGTCAGACATTTCCAGCCATTATGGAGATCTTGATCCATTATATATCTTTAGCCTTCATGGAGATCATGATCCTTTGTATATCTTCATCATGGAGATTCTGATCTATGTATATTGTATGTGGCAATGACCACACATGTCATATTTTGTATCATGCCTATTCATGGCCATTGTACTCTTATGTATCTGGGACTGCTACATCTACGTGCAGTTATGTGCAGATTTTTATCATTGTATTGTACTGATTGGATGGTTGGTTCTTCCACTGGGTTATTCATCACTCCACTTCTGGGATGGACTTATAATGTATTTTTTCCATCGTATGACCCCTCTGACCTCACACATTAGGGGGCATCTGTTACAGCTGATTTTACCACACATGGTGAATCACACTTTTATGGCCTTCCATGTCCCTCTGCAGACTCTTTAGACCCATGGACCATTTTTGTACCTTTGATGTTTCCAAAATCATCCCTAAAAACATGAAAAAATTTCCATACGTGACTTTTAATCCCTTTCTCGCATATATACGCGGATTTGACCCCTAAACCCGCGTACATCGAGATGTGTGAAAAAGGCCAAATTCTTTTGGAGTTTTCCTTGATGTGGATCCGACTCACTTGTCTCCTAGCCTTCCATATGCCTTGAGATCGCTTGGATTTGACCTTTCATTACCCCATTGAAGAGCTATATAAGGAACCCTTTGGATACATTGAAGGCATGAGGAATTGAGAGAAAGAAAACTATAGTCCATTGTTGCCAGAGCTTATACTTGAGTCTGCATCCCTTTGTCCCTTGGAGCACTTTTGTGTTCTTCCCAAGCTTTCTTTTTTCTTGTGAGCTTGCTATCAAGAGATGGAGGATTCAAGTGGTGGAGGCCCAAGTGGGGGACTCAGTTTCTCTGATTCGCAGACGTGCCGACAGAGGTTGTCACTCTTCTAATCTATGTTTTGTATTAATAGAAATATCTTTTCCTGTCCAATAATATGTGTTTAAATTATTATTTGATCCATGGATGCTTTTAAATGCTTATATATTATTGATTATATATGCTATAGTAGGTCTAACACAATTATATATAGCATGATTGTCTTGTTTGTTGATTGTTGAGGAAGCAATTTATCAATAGAAGATGGAGTTGGAAAGCTCAATGGGGATCTACATCAACCGTCCGGAATAAGGTATGAATCGAGATCCTTTAGTGTTAGACATTTGGTTTCTCTTGCATATAGGAAAGGATTGATTTCTAGAGTCAAGCTGTCTGTTGTGGTACCCCAAGCCATATGAATTTCTCTCTGTAACAATTGGGCTTAGCCCCGACACACACTAAAAAAAGAAAGCACTCAAGATGCTCCTGTAACCGAATTTCCTTATCCTACCCATATTGCACTCTGTAAGATGTTGTTTCATATTTCTCAGCAGTGAGGTACTCCAGTCATAAATAGTAGGATGCATACACTCCACCGCATAGAACATCAATGGAATGTTGACCCTGCTATCCTACCTAGTGCCAAAAGTATGGCCTTCAACTCAAAGTTTTGGATCGAGTTTGTTAGGATTTGACCCCCAACCTTTTCTGTATCCGAGATGCTGTTAGGATTATAATCCTCCCTTGTCCAATTTGGTCAATTATGTCTAAATTTGGAGTTCTTTCAGTCTATTTTTAGTCACTAGAACCATTGGGTCCACTTTTCCTAATTGGGGCACATGTACCAGTTACTAAAGTGTGGGGAACACTAATTGAGGCCAACTATGACTAATTGCAGTTGCATGCATCAGTTTAGGAGCTTCCTAGATCAATCCCTACAAATTAGGAGCCACTGGGAGTGTTGATACCAACCTCCATCAGTTGAGTTTAGTTGGTGAGAAGTCAAGCTCAGTTATGAGTCAGTTGCATTCAATTCTAGTCCCTTACATTTAGTTCTACTCAGTTAGCTCTAGGATTGCATGGCTGCATGCAGGTGAGGCACATTTACTCACCTACATTAGTCAATTAGACTAGTTAACACTGAATTAGACACTTGAGTTTTGGTTTTGAACTCCAATGAACTCCAATAATTATTTAGACAAGGTCAATTAACCATTCAGTCAAGTAGATTCCAATCAATTCGAATTTCCTTGCATGGATTCGAATTGCATGAGGCTATTTAGCCATTGTACTTCATTGTAATTAATTATCTAATTACTTTTGATTAATGAAAGCATTCACAGTTGCAAGCCATTTTTGCACTGTTTCATTCTACAATTGTTGAGTAAATTGTATGATATATCTTGTGATTTGTGTGTTGGTCCACAGATCTATATGCTCAATTTAATATGGTATCAGAGCATTGGCAGGACAAGGCACTTCTCCTACTATAGATCCATACTTGGATTAATAAAACAAATTGAGCAAATTTTCTCCTTCCAGTACTGCACCAGAAGCAGAGAATTTACCACTTAATATCCCAAGTAAACGAATTGTTGATCGAGCTTGCTTGATAAACTATGCTGGGTGTGATGAAAATTCCAAAACTATAGACTGGTGACCTTATTTTGTCTATTCGATTGTGTGATTTACAGTTTTACCAATCTTCTTCACTACATTTGCTACAAGCAGCTCAGCCTCCTTCACTACATTCGCTATAGTAGCTCAGTCTCTTCCATTACAATCCAAATGGTCCCTCCAATGGAGCTTCTCACTCCTTTCAAATACCACCAGTGGAAGGAGGACATGGAGATGCAGCTATGCTCCAAAAGACTCTTCAAACTCACAATGGAGATAGAGAGAGAGCCAATTCATTATGTTGACAAAGAAAAGTACTGGAATAGGCTTGATGAAGCATATAGGTTCTTGATCCTCTCAATCTCTCGAGCTCTTCTCTTCCACGTCAATGGATTGAAGACTCCCAAGGAGGTTTGGGATAAGCTTGCTTCCTTATTTGACAAGCAGGGTGATCCGAGGATCTATCAGCGGGAGAATGAGTTGATTTCTCTTCATCCAGCCAATTTCAAAACACTAAATGACTTCTTCACCAAATTCAAGCATCTAGTGTTCCAATTGAAGCTGTGCAAGGTTGAGAAGGAGGATGATTAACTCATCCTTTCCATTCTCTCCAAACTTGGTGCAAACTATTCAGTCATTGTATCAACATTTCATTCTGTGAAGCTCACTACTCCAAACTAGAAGATTCCTACTCTTAACTCCTTCATTGAATCTCTCACTCAGGAGCATGACAAGTTGATCCAAATGGGGATCCTTCGATCTTCCATAGATCAAGCACTGGTTGGAGGAGGACCTAAGGTAGCGAATGATAAAGGGAAGCAAAAGGATGAGTCTCCTGTAGAGAAAGAGCAGTCAAATGATCCTTCATGTTTGAAGAGAAGCAAGAAGAATGGAAAAGGAAAGACACTCTGCTCTTACTGTGGAAGGGGCTTTCATCTATAAAGCTCTTGTATGAGAAAAAAATTGATGAGATGGATCTTCTTCTAGAGAAACATGACGTTACTGTACCTTATAGCACAAGGAAGGCTGGCCATAGAGAAGAAACTGAAGAACATGAAGAGACATGCCATGCAATGAAGGCTAGCTGCTCAATAGCACATGCCTTCTTCATTGATAATGGAGCTTCCAATCATATGGTTGCATCCAGAGAATCATTCTCTTCCCTGCAGTATTTTGATGGTCCTAGTATTCAGATGGGAAATAACAATAAAATTCAAGGCAAAGGGAAGGGTTCTATCAAGCTTGAACATGGAAAGTTCAAAGATGTGCTTTATGTGCCCTCCTTAGCTAAAAATTTGTTATCTGTATACCAAATGACTCATACTAGCTCTCCAAAGTGAGTGATATTTGGTCCTGTCTCAGTGGAGATCACATATATCTCTACTGGGAACATCATAGCGAAGGGTGCTGCAAATCATGCCTCCAAGGCATATGAGTTCTCACACTTCATGCCATTTTCAGAACCAGTGCACTCTCGGCAACTACTTGCAAGGGAAAGTATAAACATTCCATCTACTTCTTTTGCAATTTCCACTTGTATTGCAGAACCAATTGTATCTATTTATGAGATTGAGATTCAGGGTGATTCAGATCCAGATCCAGTCCCTAGTCCCAAGAGGAAAGCTAGGAAGATGACTGGAAATCCATCTGACACTCAGAAGAGAAAGACCCTTGCGCTATGTCATGCAATATCACCTCCTTCATAGAGATGCAACAAACTCCATATGAGATGCTACATGGAAATGGATGATTAGTTACACTGCATTCAAAAGAATAGAGTGGATCATACACCTCTTCATCTAGAAAGAGGAAAAAGTTACATTCCTCCTTCCTTCCATCATCATTTTGGGAGAATATGGAGAATTCTACATGCCAGGCCCCACGATACCTGTGCACAGAACATCATGCATGCTACTTCGCTACATCACAAAGATTGCAACAACACTTTTTCAAGTTTTTCAATCTTGAATCTTGATTCTACCTGCTTAGTTAGAGGGGGGTACTTTTTCCCATGTGGTTCTTTCCCCAACTCCTTATGTTAAGCAGTTACTTTACTTGTTGTAATGGGTAACCTATGGTCTTAGTTACCAGGACCCACAAATTATCCAAGTTAGCATTCAGGGGGGGGTTTAGTATTATAATCCTCCCTTTTCCAATTTGGTCAATTATGTATAAATCAAGAGTATGTCTAAATCTGGAGTCCTTTTGGTCTATTTTCAGTCACTAGCACCATTGGGTCCACTTGGCCTAATTGGGCCACATGTACCAGTTATTAAAGTGTGGGGAACACTAATTGAGGCCAGCCGCCACTGATTTCACTTGCATGCATCAGTTTAGGATCCTCCTAGTTCAATACCTACAAATTAGGAGCCACGTGGAGTGTTGATACCAACCTCCATCATTTGAGTTCAGTTGGTGGCTAGTCAAGCTTAGTTAGGAGTCAATTACATTCAGTTCTAGTCCCTTACATTCAGTTCTAATCAGTTAGCACTAGGATTGCATGGCTGCATGCAGGTGAGGCACATTTACTCACCTACCTCAGTCAGTTAGACTAGTCAACACTGAATTAGACACTTGAGTTTGGGTTTGAACTTCGATAATGATTTAGACAAGGTCAATTAACATTCATTCAAGTAGAGTCCAATCAATTCAAGTTTCCTCACATGGATTCAAATTACATGAGACTATTTAGCCATTGTAATTCATTGTAATTAATTATCTAATTACTTTTGATTAACGAAAGCATTCATAGTTGCAAGCCATTTTTTCACTGTTTCATTATTCAATTGTCGAGTAAATTGTATGATCTATCTTGTGAGTTGTGTGTTGGTCAATAGACTTATGTGCTCAATTTAATAGATGCAAAAAATAGCAATGTACTCATCTATAGTGATACCTCCTCCTGACCCATGAGCTCGTAGTCTTACCACTTCCCCTCTGCGAGACAATCCTGTAATGAAATAAATATCCTCAACCTCAAGGCTGAGGGGCATCCCGTCCAACTAAAATGTCTCTGAGTCAGGATCCTAGTAATCTACTAGAAGCTAGAGTAGCCTTGGTTTTTCCCTTAAGCTTCCAAGGCACCATGTAATATCCCAAATACTGATATTTTCTATTTCTAAACAAATGTGCTGATACAACTGGGCTTACAGACTGCCAGAAAAAAAATCCCTATTTTATAGGAAAAATTAGGGTTAGGGTTTGTGAGATAGAATGCACACTTACCACTGATAACGAGCTGGATTGCTTCAGATAAAGTCTGCAAGCACTGAGAACTGGATCGGAGAGGAACTGATCTCTCCTGTCTCCGGTGAATGCTCCAGCAACAAGACGCCCAATCAAAGCAATAGGTGACGCCCTCAAGGAAGGAGGTGTCCGATGGATCCACATATTTGCAGGGCTGATAGCCTCATTGCGACGGAGATATTGGCTGGAATATACTGCATTTCTAAACCCTCTAAGTATGATAGCGTCTTGGTTCTCTGAGGCAGCTGCTCACGCCCCTGGTGGTCCGTAATTGCTGATAACTCCTTCGGATGAGCTCAGATGGAGCTGATAATCAAGGAGTGCCGGAGTATGTAGCTGATGATAAGACTGGTGCCTGAGTTTCTGAAGGAAACTGAGATCTGGAGGCTCTACAGCTGATTAGGGCTTTCTGGTTGAAAACCCCCCTTACGGCTGCACTGTGTCCAGCAACAATCTATACCTTGGGATATATAACTTGATGAATGAATGAAGATCAAGTGGTGAACCAGTATGTCTTACCCGGAATAAGACTAGGACATATTTTTCACTGCCGAAATCCTGTTAGCTGAAGACTCCGTCTCCAACCCCAACTGCTGTGCTGCACGCTGTGCTGCTATCCAAGAGCTCCCAAAAATAATCATAAGCATAAGTGAGTTCTCCTCTTTCTTTACCCTCTATTTATAAAGTTCAACTGTGCAAAACCTAATCTTTGACCTAATTAGGTCACTTTATCTTCTAATTTTCTGTTGACTTGCATGTAAAGAGCATGGTCATGCAATGGAGCATGGAAAAGAGCATGGTCATGCATGAAGGTGGCCTTTGGCCTAGGTGGCCCTTCTTGACCAAGTGAGGATGTCGTAGATCTTCTATGGATGGCATCAGTCCTGATCTGATTCCCTAGCTATCGGTAACCACTCGAACCCACAGGAATCACATAGGTTAGCGGTATGGGCCTCAGGGCCTAAAAGGAAGAGAACATTACAATCCTCCCCACTCGAGATTGCTTGTCCTCAAGCAACTTCAAACTAGGATGCTGCAATACCTGTTCGCCTTCCCAAGTGGCATCCTCTGGCGGTAGTTCTTTCCATTGAACCAAATATTCCTTGATTACTCTGTTCCTGAGCTTCCTCTCTCTGGTCTGTATGATCCGTTCAGGAATCAGTATCAGCAGTCCTTCATCATCTAAAGGGGGAAATTCGGTAGATGGAGCAATGTGTTGTCCAAGGGTGTTCTTCAGGCTGGACACATGGAACACATTGTGGATTTTGCTTTCTCTGGGCAACTCTAGCTCATATGCCACCTCTCCTACCTTCCGAATTATTTTGTATGGTCCATAGAAGCGGGGTTTTAATTTCTCTGCTCCTTTCTTTTTAAGTGACTACTGTCTGTAAGGCTAGAGCCTTAAGTAGACTAAATCCCCTACCTCAAAGCTCCACTCAGTCCTGTGTTTGTTGGCATACATATTCTGTTGATTCTGGGCTGTCTGTAAATTCTCTTTCAATACTTTCAGGATGTCTTGACTGTCTTGTATCCAATCCTTAGCCTTAGGAGCCCTGCTGTCTCCAAATGCCAAATCTGCATATTCCAAGGCCTCATAACCATATAATGACTTAAAAGGAGTCATCCTAATAGACATTTGATAAGTAGTGTTGTAGCAATACTCTCCTAGGTGTAGCCATTTGATCCATGTTCGTTGTTGCCCTGCTACGTAGTTCCTGAGATAACCTTCGATCCACTTGTTGACTATTTCTGTTTTCCCGTCACTCTGGGGGTGATAGCTCGTACTAGTAGCCAGTTCGGTTCCCACTAATCTGAATAGTTCCTGCCAAAAGGCACCTGTGAACCTGCTATCCCAATCACTGACAATGGTCTTAGGCAACCCATGTAACCTGAAAACTTCCCTGAAAAATAACTCCGCCACCTGCGCTGCCGAGTAGTCTGATGGTATCGATAAGAAGTGTGCAAACTTGGTCAGTCTGTCAACTACCACATATAAACAATCTCACCCTTGGACCTTGGGCAAGCCTATAATGAAGTCCATGGAGATGCTCTCCCACTTCTGTTCTGGAATCGGTAGTGGCTGGAGTAGCCCTGCTGGATGTGTGTTCTCAACCTTGTTCTGCTGACAGATGCTACATTCCCGGACATGCTGCATAATCTCCCCCTTGAGGCCCTTCCATGAAAACCTCTCTTTGATCTGCCTGTAGGTTTTTAAGAACTCTTGATGCCCTGATAACAGAGAATCGTGGGCTGCCTGGATGATCTTCTTCCTCAATGCGGATTCTGGAACGAGATATATTCTGTCCTTGTAGTAGATGATGTCATCCACAATCCTGTACCTGTCATCCTGAATTTTCCCATCCAATAATTCGTAGGCAAATTTATTTTTGGAGTACTCCACTAAGAGAAGTGCCCTCCAATCCGTGGATATACTACTGAGAGATAATGGGGATGGTCGCCTGGATAATGCATCAGCCACTACGTTATTCTTACCTTTCACATACTCGATCTCGAAATCATAAGCTTGTACCTTGCTGACCCATTTCTGTTGTCGCTCATTCAGTTCCCTCTGTTCCAAGAAGTACTTGAGGTTGTTGTGATCTGTTTTGATTTTGAACTTACTGCCCACCAGGTACTGTCTGAATTTTGTGAGAGCATGCAAGATAGCTAGCATCTCTTTGTCATATATGGAGTAATGGCACTCGTAGTTCTTCAGTTTTCGGCTCTCGAATGCAATAGGGTGATGGTTCTGCATCAATACTTATCCTAACCCTTCTCCTGAGGCATCACATTCTACTGTAAAGGGTTGTGAGAAGTATGGCAATGCTAAAACTGGGCAAGAGCTCATGATAACCTTCATCTCCTTGAAAGTTTTCTGCGTTGAATCTGTCCAAGTGAATGCCCCCTTCTTGGTGAGATCTGTGAGGGGTGCTGCAAACTGGGAGAATCCCTTAACGTACCTCCAGTAATAAGTGCACAGACCTAGGAACCCTCTCAATTCTGTCACTGTTTTTGGCACAGGACAATCTCTGATAGCTCAGATTTTCTCCATGTCCACCTGTACTCCTTCTGCATTGATCACATGTCCTAAGTACAACATTTCCTTCATGCCAAACTCACACTTGGACATTTTCACGTAAAGCGACTGTTCTTCTAAAATACTCAATGTCTCGTCCAGGTGTTTCAAGTGCTCTTCCCATGTTTTGCTATAAACCAAGATGTCATCAAAGAAGACAAGTAGAAACTTACGTAGCTGTGCCCTGAAGGTGTGGTTCATGCACGACTGGAGAGTAGCTGGAGCATTGGTAAGCCTGAAAGGCATGACCAAAAACTCATAGTGTCCAAAGTGACAGCGAAAAGCTGTTTTGGGGATGTCCTAGTCCCTTACCCTGATCTGATGGTACCCCGAGCAAAGATCGATCTTGGAGAAGTATTGAGCTCCCCGAAGTTCATCCATGAGTTCGTCAATCCTGGGAATGGGATACCTTTTCTTGATGGTCTTTTTGTTAAGTGCTCGATGCACATACGCAGAGTGCCATCCTTCTTCTTAACCAGAACTACTGAAGATGCAAAGGGGCTAGAACTGGGTCGTATGTAACCAAGCTCCAGTAATTCCTTGATGGTTTTCTTAATCTCATCTTTGTACCTCTTGGGATGCCTATAAGGAGTGGTGATGACGGCTTGTGTCCCCTCCTCTAGCTCGATGATGTGCTCAAAGCCCCGGTCTGGTGGTCTGCCTGATGGAAGGTCCCGAAAAACCTTTTCGTGTTTCTGTAGCAAGGCTTGAATGTCACTGGGGTGTTGTGAGCTGGTTTCTGGGGGTTTCCTAAAGGTGAAAAAACATTCTGCAGCCCATTCTATATCATCCTCTCGAAGCACTGCCTCCATTCTCTGTGACGAGACCGGTTTTGTGGGATAAGTGTTCATGCCCCTCAAAACTACCCGTTTTCCATCTGGCCCCTGAAACTCCATTTCCATTGCCCTGTAGTCTGTAGTGTATTTCCCTATAGAGTAAATCCATTGAACACCCAATACCACATGAGTATCCGCTACATTGACTACATAGAAAGAGTTTGTCATCTGATAGTTACCCAAGGCAACATTCAGTTTTGGGATCTAGTAGTTGCACTCCATGCTGGAGTTCCCGGCTACTACTACAGTGAATCCCTCGAACTTCTCAGTCTGAATACCTCGTTTGTCTACCCAAGCAGAGTCAATGAAATTGTGGGTGGCTCCCCCATCAATCAGAACTCCTACTCTGTGACCCTGCACTACTCCCCTAACCCTGAGAGTATGGAATCTCGGTACTCCAGACAATGTAGCAATGACTCCCTCTGGTGTATCACCCGGGTGTGATTCCTCTTCTGTGGCCTCCTGCTCATCATCGTCCTCGTCATTTTCTGAATACACCTCAATGTAATGTGCCTTCGCCTTCCCGGCGCATCTGTGTCCTGGTACCCATGGTTCCTGGCAAGTGAAGCATAGCTTCTTCCTTCTCAAATCTTTCCTGGTGTCTTCATCTATCCAGTTTTTCATGGGCACATCCTGCTGGAAGGGTTTCCTGTCCTTGTCCCTAACAGGAAAATTGGTTTTCAGAGGGAATTTGTTTTTAGGGACTGAATCCTGAAGATCCCTTTCTCGGCTAATAGCATCCTGCAGAGTGAGGGGTTTGTAGGATTTCACCCATCCCCGTAGTGGCTCTATGAGGGCCTCAGTAAATAACATAGTCAGTCTGCTCTCTGACACATCTATTACCATAACGGCTAGCCTCTGGAACTCTGAAATGAATGATTCTGCGCTACCAGTCTGCTTGAGTTGAGCCAACTCCCTGAAATGGATCTTTGGATCTTTCCTGTCGAACCTCTCCATGAGTCTCTGAGTGAAATCACCGTAAGAATGTATAGTGTTGTGACCCAATGTCACCAGTCCATGGTACTACCATTCGTGAGCCTCTCCGTGCAAGTGAAGTGTAGCCAACTTAATGGCGTCTGTCTCTGTCATGGGGTTGAGCTGGAAATAGGTATCCAACTTTTGGACCCATGTTCTCGCTGATCCTCCGTGAGTCCCATCAAATTTTGGGATGGTCAACCTACCCAAGGTTTTCTGCAGCTCATAGTTGTGATTGAAACCCTTGTTGAAATTCATGGGCCTGTTCCTGCTCTTCATGTTGCAAAAGTCAGAGAAAGACATAGCAGCATGAAACTCATCTCCTAAGTCTGTGTACTCTTGCAAATAAGCCCCATAAGGCTCACTAGGCTCTACCTGCATGACCGGGCCCCCTACTGTATCTGCCAAGAAGTGAGGCATGGTAGGCCTGATAGTAGGTCTGCTGTATATGTGGGGAGTGTTCTGGATGTTGGTGTACACCATCTTTCCACTGCCGCTGGAAGATCCCCACTCTACCGATGAAGGGGGTGTACTTCTGATACTTGGTTCCGGTTTTGCTGACAGTCTACTGATTGCATTGAGGACTTCTTTTTGTCCTTTTGCTAAGTCTTGCAATGCAGAGACCAAGTTGTGAAAGTCCATCTGATCCTCCTCATCTCCCATTCCTTTTCCCCTATCCGCATGAATACCTGTCTGTTCCATGTCTGAATTGGTATCCTCTAGCTGGATATCTTCAAATTCTTCTGTGTATCTACTCTTCCTCCTCCTATACGTTACAAAAGGATCTCCTTCTGTATTCATCTACTTTTCATCTCTTAAGCCCACAGCTGGCCAAGAAAACAGCTCTGATACCACTGTAATATCCCAAATACTGATATTTTCTATTTCTAAACAAATGTGCTGATACAACTGGGCTTACAGACTGCCAGGAAAAAATCCCTATTTTATAGGAAAAATTAGGGTTAGGGTTTGTGAGATAGAATGCACACTTACCACTGATAACAAGCTGGATTGCTTCAGATAAAGTCTGCAAGCACTGAGAACTGGATCGGAGAGGAACTGATCTCTCATGTCTCCGGTGAATGCTCCAGCAACAAGACGCCCAATCAGAGCAATAGGCGACGCCCTCAAGGAAGGAGGTGTCCGATGGATCCGCAGATTTGCAGGGCTGATAGCCTCGCTGTGACGGAGAGATTGGCTGGAATATACTGCAGTTCTGAACCCTCTAAGTATGATAGCGTCTTGGTTCTCTGAGGCAGCTGCTCACGCCCCTGGTGGTCCGGAATTGCTGATAACTCCTTCGGATGAGCTCAGATAGAGCTGATAATCAAGGAGTTCCGGAGTATGTAGCTGATGATAAGACTGGTGCCTCAGTTTCTGAAGGCTCTACAGCTGATTAGGGCTTTCTGGTTGAAAACCCCCCTTACGGCTGCACCGTGTTCTGCAACAATCTATACCTTGTGCTATATAACTTGATGAATGAATGAAGATCAAGTGGTGAACCAGTATGGCTTACCCGGAATAAGACTAGGACAGATGTTTCACTACCGAAATCCTGTTAGCTGAAGACTCCGTCTCCAACCCCAACTGTTGTGTTGCACGCTGTGCTGCTATCCAAGAGCTCCCAAAAATAATCATAAGCATAAGTGAGTTCTCCTCTTGCTTTACCCTCTATTTATAAAGTTCAACTGCGCAAAACCTAATCTTTGACTTAATTAGGTCACTTTATCTTCTAATTTGCCGTTGACTTGCATGCAAAGAGCATGGTCATGCAATGGAGCATGGAAAAGAGCATGGTCATGCATGAAGGTGGCCTTTGTCCCAGGTGGCCCTTCTTGAACAAGTGAGGATGCCGTAGATCTTCTATGGATGGAATCAGTCCTGATCTGATTCCCTAGCTATCAATAACCACTCGAACCCACAGGAATCACATAGGTTAGCGGTATGGGCCTCGGGGCCTAAAAGGAAGAGGACATTACACGCCAGAACTTGTATAACCCACAAGCCCTCAATGCTTGTTGAGCCATCAGATCAGCTTGTATAGCCTCTTCAACATCTCGATGTTCACACTCTCTCCACTCTAGAACCATCCTACACAAGAATTTCCAAGTTCCATTAGATTTTGCCTTCAAATTTCTTGTATGCGGCCCTATACGCAATTTTTTTCAAAACAGTCGCATGCATACACGGGTATCGCGGTTTTTTCTATGTATGTCCAGCCTTATACATGGAAAAAGACCTGATTTCCATGTGGACTAAAACCGCCCTCTTTGGGATGGCCCAAGATAAAAAAAAATTGACCATCAAATTTAAAAATAAATGCATGAAAATGGAAGAGTGTAGCGTGATGAGTTACTTGAACCAGACGATGGGCAATTTCGTGGACAGATGCTCCCAGAATCAGCTTCTGAATTTTTTGGTCTAAAAAGCATTATGGTGGGTAAATTTTCAAATGGTATGGAAAAAATCAATTTGTCACTATTTTATATAAAAAAATTTGAAATTTTTACCCACTTTCTATAGTTTTGACCCGTTTTTTACCATTTTTGGACCATTTGGACTAATATGGTGTTGTAGGGACCCGTTTTGAGCACGTTTTGACCAAGTATTTGATCTGTTTGTGCCTATCATAGGTACAATGTTTGAACTATAATATAGGCTAGGATTTCATATCCACTTGCATTTTTCATGACCTTATGACCGTTTCATATTAACCTTAGGTATGAACCCATTCCGCGATATCATGGAGCCTTCATGCTGCTATTAGAAGTGGTATTGTGTGAATGGTAGATATTTCCTATACACGGGTGCCTTAGTTAGATCTTTTTTACATTTGGTACCCATGTTGAGATGCCTCCTTTAGGTTGTTAGAGTCCCTTCTTAGTCCTGCCATGTCCTTGAGCAAGAGCTTCATACTCCTCTTGAACTTTATGTTGGCTTTTCTCCATAGGGAATCCCTTGTATATATCAAGTTGTAATTGCATTTCATGAGTTTTTCTTTCCTTATTGAGATTTACGTCGGCTCCCTGCTTCAGAGTTATAAGCCATATATCTAGAGCTTGTCTCATGTTTATCCAAGTAGAGCCTTTTACATATCCTTTCCATCTTGAGCACCCTTTACCAGGAAGAGACCTTCCCAGAGTATCATTATATTGCACATGTTTCCTTGCATTGAGCATAGGTATGTTCCACTGCTTGGAACTAGTTTTCCTGCCCCTAACATCGTCTCCTCCTAGCTATGTACTATAAAGCACTTTTATTCTTTTTCAATATTTTCAAAATATCTGAAAAATTCCACAAAAAAAAATAAAAAAACATAAAAGGTCAGACAGGAAAATATGTTATCTTTGGTAGCAGCCGAGTTGTGTCACCTTCGAACGGAGCACTGTATATCACATCCATTGGTTGCGCTATTAGTTTGACTTTAGGAGTTGTACTCGTTACTCTGAGTTTATATCCACCAATTTGTTGTGCTTCCAGTCCCCTTGGAGCCTCTGTTGATGCCTATTGTGTCACAGAGATGTCCTAGTTTGCATATCGAGTCCATGCTGCCTACCTTCAGTCACCATTTTCCTTATGTTCTTGTTCAAAGTAAGTTGAAGCCTGAGTTGGCCATTCTTACTTATCTTTAATTTGCATGTCGGCCATTCCCAGTACTATTACTGGTTCGTGCACATCTTGTTCGAGTTCTTCCACATTATACAGTATTGTTGAGTACCTCGTGTTGGATGATGGGGATTCCTTAATTCCCTCCTTCCAGCGGATTCCATTCCATCAACATCATATCATTTATTCTAGAATAGGATTCTAGATTCATTTGAGTGCCTTGAGACTTACAGTCATCAGTGGTAGGTTCTCTCGATATTGACGATTTTGGGAATACATCAATGTCCCCTAATCAATGGATTCTTTCAAGTGTTCGACCTCAACACATCTATCCACACTTGTTAGATTGCACTCTATACCTTGATTCCAATTTTCATTATCGGTGGGTTATCTCGTGTGTGTTAATGGTATACATCAATGACCGGTAATCAGACGATGGACTACTATGTTCGACCTTGACACATCTATTCACATAGTAGGACATGTACTCGTAGTGGTTTGTGTAGAAGACCTTCCATCTTGGTGGAATTCCATATATGCTACCTCCTTGATCGTGACAGTATTCATGAGATTTCAGCTCTCGTTATATTTATTCTAGATTCTAGTGTATATCAGATATCTTCATCCACTATGGAGATCGTGATCCATTATATATTGTACATGGAGATGACCACACATGACACTTTGTATATCATGCATATTCATGGCCATTGTACTCTTATGTATCCAGGACTGATATATGTATTTGCAGTCACATGCTGAGATTGAATATTGTATTACACTAATGAGTGGCTGGTTCTTCCACCTAGGTATTCATTACTCCACTTCTGGGATGGATTTTATAATTTATTTCAGCCATCATGTTACCCCTCTGACCTCACACATTAGGGGACATCTGTTATAGCTTATTGTACCACACCTGGTTGATCACACACTTATGGCCTTCTCTGTCCCTCTACAAACTCGTTGGACCCCATGGACTTATATTTTACTTTGATGTTCCAATATCATCCCCAAAAATTTCCTTTTTATACCTATACGCGACTTTTAAAGCAATACTCACGTGTATACATAGCTTTTGACCTCAAACCTGCATACATCAGGATTTGTGCAAAAAGACAAATATTTTTTGGATTTTTCCTCATATGAGTCTGAATAACATGACTCTTGGCCTTCCAAATTCCTTGAGAATGCTCGGATTCGACCCTCCATTATCTCTTTGGAGTGATATATAAGGAACCCCTTGGATACATTGAAGGGAGAGAAACTGAAGAGTAAGGAAACTATAGTCCATTGTTGCCTCAGTTTTTCTTATACTTGAGTTTGTATCCCTTTGTCCCTTGGAGCACATAGTGTTCTTCCGAATATTTCCTTTGCTTTGTGAGCTTGCTATCGAGAGGTGGAGGATTGAAGTGGTGGAGGACTCGGTTTCTCCGGTTCACAGAAGTGTCGATAGAGTTTGTCACTATTGTATATATGATTTATTAATAGAAATATATTTTCTTGTCCAATTCATGTGCATTTTGAATATGAATATTGAATCCATGGATATATTTAATTGCTTATACACGATTGATTACATATGCTATAGTAGCTCTAACACATTTATATATATCATGCTTCCTTTGTTTGTTTTTGTTGAGAGAAAATTATAATTGCAATTGCATTGGAAAAGCTCAACGGGGATCTACTTCAACCGTTCGGAATAAGGTACGATTCTATATCCCTTAGTGTTATGTTTGCTTGTTGCTCTTGCATATTGGGAAAGATTGATTTCCTGTGTCATATTGCCTATTGTGGAACCCCCAAGCCATAGGAAGTTTCTCTCTGTAACAACATTCTTGAGGAAACCCCTCCTAAGGTGGAAGTTGAGGACATAAAACCTCCTCATGATGACCCTATTTCAAAACCACCTCAAGAGGAACCCCTGCTTTTACTTCATGCTTTATCAAGAAATCAACTCCTTAGACTTTGAAGTAGATTGGCTACATCAAAAACAAAAAGGTGATTGTTTTAGTTGATTGTGGAAATACTCACAATTTTATTCATATTTGAGTAGTAGAGATATCCCATTGTTACGTGCATGTTGTTAGTTTTTCAACATTTAAGCTAGCATTATGTTAGGATCTTTTCACTGAGATAATAACAAGCACAGCAATAACATAAGCACATCACATGAGACAAGAGACACAAAGAGTTTTGACAGGGGAAACCATAAATGGAGAAAACCCCTCAACTTCCTCTAAGATAGTATCACCACAAGATGTGAAACCCAAAACAGTAAGATGACCTCCCAACACAACAGCAGCCTTCTGTCTTCTGTCAAGCCAAAGTATTTCCTTCTCCAAAGGTGCGCCACACTTGAGAGAGCAAGTGATGTAATTCACAAGTGATAAATAGAGAGACTCTCACTCTCTATTTATATTCTTCCGTTGACTTGAAGTGCACTCAACCATGTAGGCTTAACTTACAATTACTTACTCAAGCCTACACCTTAATTAGTGTATAATAACCCAAGTGCCCCGAAACTATGGGGACTTACCTAATGACTTGACAAGACTTGTTTACATTAATAATCCTCCCGATCAGAACATCGGGATAAGACAATATGACTTAAATACATAATAGAAACATCCCGGAATAAACATCGGGTTACAATATATAAAATACATATAAGAATACATTCCGAAGTTACATATACATCAACACTCCCTCTTAACTAGGAAGGTATTCTTTCGACACAATTTTCAGCACTGGTCTTCTTCTCTGTATCATTGGATCATGTTCGTCTTCAAGTCATCTCTGTCATCAAGTCTTCTTCGTCTTCAAGTCATCTTCATCTTCAAGTTATCTGGATTTGGATCATCTCTCGATATAGAT
>LPNX010655285.1:153470-252454 GCA_001517045.1 Pseudotsuga menziesii | reverse complement strand
GTAGCTTCCGCAGCCATACTGCCTCACAACTAGCTGAACAAGTTGCGACATACTCTGCTTCAGCTGTACTCAGTGCCACACAGGATTGCTTCCTGCTAAACCAATAGATCACACCTAATCCCATACTGAAGCAACATCCTGAAGTACTCTTCCTGTCGATGGCACTGCCTGCCCAATATGAATCAACGTAACCCTCCAGGTTAATCTTTTGATTCGCATCGTACTTGAGTCCATAATCAATTGTACCCCTGCATGCTTTTCAACCATTAGGTGAACATGTCTCAATTTGTTCACAACAAGGCAAGTATCTAGTCTCGGGTACATGAAGGACCCAATCATTTGACGATACATCGTAGCATCAAAAGTCTCTGATGAAGCATCACTTAATAGCTTCATGTTGGATGCCATAGGTGTGGTCATGCAGTCCATCATCCTGAACCTCTTCAGGATCTCTACTGCATACTTCCTTTTTCCAAGGAAGATTCCATCTGCACTCTGCCACACCTCCATACCTAGAACAATAGTGCATCGACACATAACAGGAGTATCACTGGTCTTCCATCTTCAACCTTGAAGCAAAGGTTGGAATCCTCTTTACTCTTAGTAAAGCCTAGAGTCATCAGTAATCTTCCCATCCTGTCGTACCATGTCGAACCTCAATATATTCTATAGTCACTCCCTCTGAAGCGAAGCATCATACTCCCTCTGTCTTTTGTGCTCTATGCTCTGAAAACATTCTGTACCGGAGTGACAAGTAGCTTCCTATGCTACTAGTATTCTATGCATCCATCTAGTGTATAGAATTTCATCTTCAACCTTTTAGCAAAGGTTAAGATCTTAATCAGGCTCATCATGTATGTGTTTAAACTCTTACTGGCTGCAAATGTCTCTTCGTAGTCTAGGCCTTCCTTTCGTGAGAAGCCTCATGCTACGAATATTGCTTTGTATCCCACGATGTTTCCATCTACTGCATGATGGAACTATGAACTTCTCTTCAGGTCTCGATACTGCACCCTGACATCATTCTTCTTGAACTAGTCTCCCCTTTCTTCTTGGTGGTTGGAAGGTTCTGCATCAATGATGTCACTGCACTCGTCATATTATTCTTCATTTTGAAATGTCATCACTTGATCTTCGAAACAAGACTTCATTCTTCTTTGCTTGTAGGTGATTATGTATGCGATATTTCCTACAAGTCAAATGCATTTACATGGTTAAAAAAACATTTCATAAGGAATATTCATACTGGCAAGTTATTATGCATAAATATATGATCATGCAACTACTTTAGCCAATACAACATTCATCCATATCTCACTGAAACTTTCTAGATGCCTTCCATCTCTACCAGGACAACATTGAGATTGTGCACTAATCCAATATGTCAGCAAAGAGGTTTCATTCTAGATAAGTAGCAATGGAGAATTTGTATAGCACCATGAGCTACTTACCCATCACATGCATATTAGTAGTATACTGTCATTAATGCAAACATCCTATCATGCATAATACATCAACTAAATATAAACAAATGCATAACAAAACAATATTATGAAATGACAATTGAATACTTATCTTTATTTGTTTCGTGGGCATACTCCTTCTTGACTCTTCAGCTTCATTGTCTTCTTCATTCATGATAGCATCGTTTCTTATCCAAATGCTAGGATGGATAAGAAGTTCTTCAAGAGTTTAGTTCTTCATATTCCTCATCGCTTGAGGGATCTTCTTTGGATGGTGAGAGCTTGATCTTTAATTGCTCCCATCTTCTCTTCTCTTCTTATGAGTCAAGCTTCTTCTTCTTCTCGAAGTTTGCTGAAATTAATCACTTCCTTCTTGAACACATTCCTTGAATGAATGAATTCCACGATCCTGGGAGGCCATTCAAGGTGGCCATCACCACTTCTGCATTCTTCACTTCTGCTTTCTTAACGTCATGTTCTAATTTCTATTCTTCCCTTCAAATAGCTTGGTCAAGGAATCAAACATATTCAGTGTCTTTAAGGAAGACACTTGTGGTACAAGTTGATCTATGACTGAATCAACCATGCTCTTCTTGGCCTTGACCAAGTTCTTTTTGTGAAGGGATTCTAGCGTCATCTCCCTCTGAAACTGGAACCTCCATACTCATGTAGGTGTCCAATCCATTTTCTTCAGAGGGATGATATACTTCCAGTATTGGAAGTTGTCAACTTCCCCAAGCTTGTCACCAAGCTGATGTGATATATCATATTGAAATGAGAACCTCAAATGGAAATAGCAAAGGATTAGATCTTACTGATTTGAGGTGTCCGTCCTTGTCCTGGAGTTTGTTGATCTAGGGTTTGTCGTAGAAACCGTAATTTTAAAAACTTGGAATCTTTTAGATCTGATTAGATAAACAGATAGATCTCTTCAAATGGAGCTGTCCAATGTACTCCTTTTCTGAAAACAATGGAGGGAAGCTCCCGGAACAGGAAGCCCTAATTTTCTGATTTCTTCTGCATAAATGTCTGTTACTGTTTCTGTAATATCCCCGAAATTAATGCTCCTATATGTCTTAAAGTTTGAACTGACGTAACCTCACATGTCCCTGATCCAACACCATAGGTTTCATCAGAATTGGTTTCACCATTTGGGATTTATGATCATTTTCCCAAGGTGACCTGTTACAGGACTGTTCAGAACAGCGAAGTTGTACGGAATGCCACGTGTCACTGGTTCATCTTCTGAGTCTGATATTCATACCACAGAAATTAAAGTCTGTTCCCTTTTTGGAACATTTTAATAAATTCCATTTGGACCTCTGTATCCCAAGATATTACAATTCTCCCCAGGTACCCTGTTTATGGATGATTTCTGGAAGAGGCTGGAACCCTAACTTGGAGAGATCATATCTCCCAGAATATAGTGAATCTGAGGCGGATATTTGGACACAGTGTTCATCAGGATTTTATATTCGGCCCCTGCAATTTTCAGCTTCTGATACTTCTCCAATATCGGAATATAGCGATTATACCAAAACTTAGCAGTTTTAGTATTTAGGGTTTCTCCTAGCTCAGGGTCAAACTAGGGTTTGACTTTCCCAGAGTTTCACCCAACCAAATTTCTTGATCCAGATCTCTAAACTTCGGTTTTGATGAGGAGAAAAATCCTATGTTGGTCTCACTCAATAATTCCTCTTCTGAAGAAAGCCCTAATTTCCACATCGAAACTGAAAATGCTTGAAATTGAGTTCCGTATCGACAGAAAGATGCACCCTTCAATGGAGAGTCATCCTAGAATACTTTTGTTGAAAATATGTGGAGGAAGATCCACAAACTAGGAAGCCCTAGTTTCTGCAGCTGCACAATGTCTTCTTCTCAGGTTATCTCTGATACCATGTTAGTTTTTCAACATTTAAGCTAGCATTATGTTAGGATCTTTTCACTGAGATAATAACAAGCACAGCAATAACATAAGCACATCACATGAGACAAGAGACACAAAGAGTTTTGACAGGGGAAACCATAAATGGAGAAAACCCCTCAACTTTCTCTAAGATAGTATCACCACAAGATGTGAAACCCAAAACAGTAAGATGACCTCCCAACACAACAGCAGCCTTCTGTCTTCTGTCAAGCCAAAGTATTTCCTTCTCCAAAGGTGCGCCACACTTGAGAGAGCAATTGATGTAATTCACAAGTGATAAATAGAGAGACTCTCACTCTCTATTTATATTCTTCCGTTGACTTGAAGTGCACTCAACCATGTAGGCTTAACTTACAATTACTTACTCGAACCTACACCTTAATTAGTGTATAATAACCCAAGTGCCCCGAAACTGTGGGGACTTACTTAATGAATTGACAAGACTTGTTTACATTAATAATCCTCCCGATCGGAACATCGGGGTAAGACAATATGACTCAAATACATAATAGAAACATCCCGGAATAAACATTGGGTTACAATATATAAAATACATATAAGAATACATTCCGAAGTTACATATACATCAACAAGTGCATAGTTTTCAAATTATGGTATCCAATGGAGGCATGATGAAGTGTGGTAGAAAATGCAAGAAGGTGAAACTTCAACTTTGGGAATATCAATACAAATCCAACATGTTCACTATTGAAATGATGGTTGTGATGTAATACTTGGACTAGAATGGTTAAGAAAATTAGGCTCGGTTACCATGGACTTCTAGGAATTGTACATGCACTATGCTAAATATGATAAAAAACTATACTCTTAAGGGGCTCAAGTCTATCTCATTTGAAATTATCATATCTCATATTATGGGGAAATCACTAAACAAAGGCCACTCTAGCATCAATGCCCAACTCAATTCCATACAAGCGATGGAAAAATCCCCATAAGAAGTGCACCCTAATTTTCAATTGGTCCTCACTAATCATCAACAAGCATTTCAAAATCCATATGGCTTATCCCCATGACATGATGATCATGACCACACTATTCCCTTGATTCTATGTACTCATCCACCTAATGTGCACTCATATAGCACCCATTTGTCCAAAAGAATGAAATGGAAAATATTATTCATGAACTGTTGGAGGTCATAATGATCTAACTAAGTATAAGCCTTTGATCCTCATTTGTGGTTATAATATTAAACAAATGAGACAATTGGTGCGTCTATCCTATTTTGTGTGCTCTTTATAAGTTGACCAACAAACAAAAATTTATTATCCCCATTATTGATAATCTCTTGGATGAGGTTCATGGTACCAAGTTATTCACTAAATTGGATCTTCATTTGGGATACCTCTAGATACAAATGAACAAGGTGAACATCCCTAATACAATATTCCATGCACGTGAAGGAAATTGTGAGTTTATAGTGATGCCCTTCAAGCTTTGCATTGCTCCATCCACCTTTCAAAGCCTCATGGACAATAATTTTTAGCCCTTCCTACATAATTTTGTGTTTGAATTCTTTAATGATATCATGATCTAAATAAAAAAATAAGAAGAAAATGTGGCACATGTTGATAAATACCTCCAACCCCTTTAAGACCACTACTTGTTCCTTAAGCATTATAAATGTGTTTTTAGTGTTTGAAAGGTCAAGTACTTGGATCACAATGTCAGTCAAGATGTGATGTGAATGTATCCAAATAAAATTGAGGCCATTCCCTAAGACCTTGAAAAGTTTATGTGGATTCTTAGGAATTACCCGTTACTATAGGAAATTTATCTAGAATCATGGGTAAATTATCACACCCTTAACTTCCCTACTTAAAAAAATGTTTTTTTTTGGAATGAGGCTATCAAGAAAAAATTTCTCACCTTAAAGGGATCCATGTGTACTGTGTCGGTTCTAGCCATGCCTAGTTTCACAAAAACTTGTGTCCTATAATGCGACACTTTAGGAAAAGGCCTTGGAGATGTATATTATACGCCCTAACTTTCACTAGTAAACAATTATGTGACAAAATTTTGGGTAAGTCTTCCTATGAGAAAGAGATGATGTCCATCTTCCATGTCATTAATATTTGGAAACCATATCTTACTAGGAGGAATTTCCATCTAAAAATAGAACATCATAGCTTAAAGTATTTTCTAGAAAATAGGTTTTCATCACCAGAGTAGCATAAGTGGGTCAATAATATGCTTTAGTGTGATTATGGTATCATTTGTAAGAAAAAGAGAATTCAGTGGAAGATGCTTTGTCTCGGAAATATGAAGAGGAAGGTTCTCTACTAGCATTATTCTTACCCCTACCCAATTGGCTCATCGAATCTCACCAATAATGGTGGGTCAATGACTCTATGGTTCAACTTAATTGTAGGATTCAAAATGACCCCAATCTACATAAGGGATACACTTGGAAACAAGATATCTTGAAGTATAAAGGGAATATTTTTCTAGTACGAAATTCAAAGTTTAAACCAAAGGTGTTAGATAAGTTGCATGCATCTCCTATCATAGGTCACTATTACTTTAACAAATCCTTTGATCATGTTAAAAACTATTTCTTTTGGGAATGTAACAAAAAATACATTTCTTTTGTATCCTCATGTGGCACTTGTCAACAAAACAAAGGGGAGAAAGTAATGACTCCTTGGTCATTGCAACCACTATTGATACCATCCAATATTTGGAGTATCATTTCTATGTATTTCATAGTGGGACTTTCAACAAGAAGAAACAAATTAATCATCATTGTGGTAGTTTACAATATTTCCACATGTGCTCACTTTTGCGCCCTACTACACCCATTTACACCTTGCATAGTTGTGCAAGTTTTCATTAATCGTATTTTTATATAACACGGTATGTCCACTTCCACTGTGTTGGACCATGACCATACATTCACTGGAAAAATTTTGCAATAGTCATTTAAACTCCAGAGCACCCAATTGAACATGAGCACAACTTATCATCCTCAAACTTTGGTTAAACAAATGTGGTAAATAAGTGCTTCAAAATCTATTTGATGTGTTTTTCATTAAAACTAGTGGGCACAATGTATATCCCTTGCAGAATGGTGGTACACACCTCATATTGTGGTTCTACTGAAATGATATTAATATTAATATATCTATGGCCCAAAAGCCTGCTCAATGGATTCATATTTACTAGGCACGTCCTGTTAGGATATTAAGACACTTGGGAGTAAGTTCATATTAACTTGGTATAATGTATCTTTAGCTAACATGTGTTTCTTTAGTATGCATTTGTACATATGTAATCTGTCGGTCACGATATGTTCTAGACAAAGAGTGATCAGACGCTTCATTCTCACCTTGATCTTAACAACCATTGATTCATGGTTTAGCACCCAATTGGTCCATGATCTCTATAATTTTAAAGAGAGTGGATGGTCATTTTCTCGATGAACAATTTTCACAATATATTTCCTCAAATAGATATTTGGATCAAGTAGCTATTCAATTGAAGCCATGGACTATTTCCCTATTCGAAGGTTTTAACCATGTAAAAACATTGGTGCATTGATCTATGATATATTTGTGTGAGTGGTTGCTCAAGGTATTCAATCTTTCGTAAATATTCCATGTTGGTACAACATTTTTTCTCATCATTCTTATGAAGTTACACTTTCGTTGATGATCAAGACCTTGAACCAGTGTTGTGGTATGCATGAAATGGTTTCAAGTTTCCCATTATTCTATGTATTTATGGGATTAGAGAGGTGTTCCATTGCATCTCTAGTGCTTCTTTCGATTGGAAATTTTTTTCATTTCAATAAAAAAAGGCTTTCATTTACCCAAGATATTACCATTTTACTAGATCCAGAGGTATATTGTTTGCAGTTACGCATTTTTTAATTTTTTTCTTGTATTCTTTGGCACTGTTTTAGCCTTATTTTTGTTTTATTTTCAATTTGTTACCCTTTCAATCTATGTATAATCTTTGTCATGCGCTCTCTGCAAACCCAAAAAATTAGAAACAAAGCGGAAAGGGTTTTCTTTACTGTGTATGTCTTTGTTGTGTGCTTTGTGAAAACTCGGTAAACCATCAACAGTGAAAAAACTTACATTTTCTGGGAAATCTAACCAAGGGCTAACCCCAAGTTTCAAAATTTTGTTTTTTCATTTTTTGTGGTTGTATAAAGTGTCTTCTAGACCAAAAATCAAGGTTTTTTGGTTGGGCGCACTCTTCCAACAACAACACCCTTATTCCCCTCCATAATATTACTAAATCTTTTGTTTAGCTGACTTGGTTGAAAGTTGCTTTAAAAATTAAAATCTCTTGGGTTCAAAACCTTCTTTTTGTTACTTTTTGTAAAATTTCATGTAACTTCAAGTTATAAAGTAATTAAATTTACACCAAAGGAGTTTTTCTATATGAGGGAGGGATTTTAAAACATTGTAGCATAATCGTCATCCCTCCATCCACTCTCTACTCACCACCTACATTTGACCAAATTCATCATTTATTGCTCAATTAAACATTGCCATGTGTTTGGTGTTTGTGTGTTGTTGAAGTTTTGAACATGAACAGGAAAGCAGCCCCCGAAGAAACCATCATTTCTCATCCTAGTCGGCTCTTTTTCTTCTTCAGAATACTCCCACTCATCTCGGTAGGATTTCCATGACAAGAACTCCTTCCTCAAAAATGTAGATGGATTAGTGTCCTTGGACTCAAACTCGTGAACCATCAAGCTATGCTTGTACATGTCAAGCTATGAATCCTCATCATCCTCGACATCAGCGACTCAAATATCATTAGGTTCTACATGGGATTTCTTCCTCTACGGCTCCATATTTTTCCCATTGCTATCAGCAAGAGCAATGACAATAGTGGCCATAGGTCCATGGATTCTTATATGACCGCCAAAAGCTCGACCTGATATGAATTTGTTTTTGCAAATATTGCACATATGTGTGTAATAACACTCTTCTAGATCATATTTAGCCTCATTATCCTTCTTCCTTTGCGGCCTAAGAATGCCCTCCATGAAAAAACTCTCCCTCTCCATAGCAGCTTCAACACTCTTCGTTACTCTATTAAAATCCTCACAATTAATGTGAATTGAATAACTACTAGAAGAAAGCACAAGCAAACTTTAAACGGATGCCTGTGGGAGCTCAGTCTTCACTTATAGAAGTCAGAAAAAAACATGATACTTCCAGGTGGGTAGCCAAAATCTTAAGTATAGAGCATGCCTAGTGGTCAAAATTGTACATAAAATAGACTTCCCGAATGGTGGCAGGTGGAATTAAATGAAAGAAAATGAAACGAAGACTGAGAATATTAGATATTGGACTATATTGTAAAGTAAAAATATTATTATGAAACACTATGCTCAATGATGGTGTTGTCAATCTCTAATCTCAAAATCCACTACCCAAGATGCTTTGTCTTTTGCTTCTAGTTGTTTTTGTCGACCATGCAACTTAGCTCTCAACTGGGTTTGGTTGAGTATACCACATGTAAGGAGGCAAGCTAGGCTAAAGAATCTTTCAAAGTTGTGGAGCCCCAACTTTTATCAAACTCTCAACTCAAATAGATCTCTAACCCATTGATCAAGCCCTAGGGTGAGCATGAGGTCCTCCATCATGATGAGAGAAAATATTGTCATGAAGTTCACTTTTTCATTTATAGCCAAAGCAAGTGTTGGGCCCCAGAATTGTCTTTTATAATGATGTTATTTACAATCATTTCCCAGCCTATTTACCGAAATATAATACATTTATCTTTAATTTGTCTATCTTTTACTATGTTTTCCTCAATTAACTTATAAATTTAAAAGAAGCTTAATTCATCATTTTTTATGTGTTATTGCATTTAGTGCCCATTTTGGCACTCCATTTGGCCATTTTTCCGGTCCTAAGTTTTGCACTAAGTTTAATAACATGTTTCTTATTGGTTTACTGCCTGGATTTAACTTTGTTCTCTGATTCTTGTTGGTTCCATGATATTTGCATATACAAATTAAAAATTTGAATTAATAATACGTCTTTAACATTGTTTCAAATTTAACAAATAAACCATTAAGTAATAAAAAGGTTATTATTATTATTTAAATATATACTAATCCCTTTTACTATAAACATAACATAAAACAAATAAACATAAAAACAAATAGTTATTACATAAAACAAATAGTCATTACATAAAACAAAGTCAAACCACGTTTTAATCATTTTGGTTTGATTCTTAAAACAATTCGTTAGTTTGTAACAATGTTTTAAATTAACAAAATGTATATACTCATGATTTTTTGTATGCAGGTTCACGGATATGCACATCATGGATCGGCTTATACGCAGATGATATATCATTTAAACACATGTAGTCTATTCAATAAAATGGTTCACGTGAGGGAGGCTAGCTGCAGGAATCCAGCATTGAATTCAACAACCCAGCACTTAGCCTTCAACGTGGCCAACAAACCAGCAAAAAATCCACTCAGAATCTGGATTTATGAACAAATTTTAGTTACAAGTCATTCCGACGCTCATCTAGACGCCAATGCAGACAACGTGTTTTTAACAGACAACATATTTTTGGGCTATATTTTCGGGAAAACAGAAGTGAAATTGAAAATTCTGGCACATGGGTTTTGTGCTGAATAGGCCCATTTCAGTCACAGCGTGAAGAATTTTTGCAAAATTTAAATCTATTTGGGAGAAAATCGTGGTTCTATGAAACCAACTTTTCCAGAAATTGTGGTCGGTTGTTTTCTGAATTCGTTCCTATTTTGATGGGTAGTTGTTACAGCAGTAAAGAACCTCTATTTTTAGCAAGAGGTGGTTGACCTGATCTCCATTATAATCATCATATAAATACCTCCTTGGTTTTGAAAAAGAGAAGGAGAAAAACGCGTTGTAAACTTTGCTTTAGTTTAATAAAAAGTCTCTATTTCAGCTATTGGTGATCATTCTTGTTTTCTGTTAATGGTTGGTGACTGAGCAGCTTAGGAGATAAACCCCTGATCGCTAGGAAGGGACCCTCAACAATCAGAGGTTCCATTTGTGTATATTCAGCAATTTATTTTTATATTTGTAGCTAATTCATTTCGTTCCTGCATATATCTATTACATTCTCATGTAAGTCATTTCGTTTCTGCAAGCAAGTAGTTCGTTTTCCTATAGGTGACACTTTGTTTTTTATAACATATAATTTCCTGCGTTTTTATGTAATTTATGCCTTCAGAATCCATATGGTCGGCCAGTTGTCCCTATGTTTAGATCGTCTTTCAGAACTCAGTTTGCACCTTCACTCAGACTGTTTTTCAGCGTTCTGTTCGCACCTTAATGCAGACTGTCGTTCAGTCTTTAATTTACACTTAGACAAAATTTTAATTCATTTCCAGAATTTTTAGTATTTTTTTTTGCAGAAATAGTTAGTTAAGGTAGAGGTTAATTTTCCAGGATTCCACCGTGTTATGTAGCTAGTTGGAATTCGAATTCACCTCCAACAATTCATATTTAGTTCTATACTAACACATAGATTAATTATTTAAGTTTTAATGATGATGAAATCCATTTACATTCAGCATATGTTTTACTGTTCAAATGATAAATAGTTTTGGTTTGAATAGAAGCAACATAGTTTTATTTTTGTTTATGATTTAGGTAGTTTATGAGTTACTTTCATTCGTTTCCATGCCTAAAACCTAGATTAGCTTAAGCTTGTTTAAAATGTTGTCATATATGAAGTAGGTTCAGCATTCCATTTTTCATTCTCATTTGAGTCCATAATCAATCTTTCATTTTCAATTACACATCATTTTATTGTCTTAGGCTTTTTCTTTGTTAGTTTTATTTCTTCAAGTTATTTTATTTCAGTAGATGTAGAATATTAGAACTCAGCTTCAAATTCAAGATTAATATGTTCATTTAGATTTTAAAGATGTATTGGTTTTCAATATTTTAAAGTTTGATGATAAAAGTTCACATAACCTAGTTTAATGTAAGTTTACTTTTCAAGTTGTAAATCAGTTGCATGATCTTTTTATGATTCCTTAGTTTATGGTATAGTTTGTTGAAGAGGTAGAGTAGAAGTATTTTGTTTTTCTGTTGTAGGTTTGCTTACAAATTGAATATATTTCCAGTTATTGTTTTGTACTTAGTTTTAGATTTGACTATAGAGCTCCAAGTTTAGTTTGCTTTAATTAGTTTACTGTTTTGCAACGCATTTATTTACGCTTGGTCTTTAGAATAATATTTTCTTTGCTTTCTACGAATCCACAGTTACTTGTTTTGCTTTCTATGAATTTGAAATTAAATAGTTCATTGCTTTCCATAACTCAGTTGCACTTGCATTCTTAGATAGGCATTTACTTATGCATACATGGAATAGTCTCCAATTTATAATATAGATCAGATAATTTGTTGCAAGTAGTTAGTTTGGCTCTCATTAATTAAATCGCTTTCAGACCAAGCAACTGCTTTCTAGATTAGTATCTGCAATTCCCTTCCATAGAATAGATTATCATAGCATTAGACTAGTTTGAATCTCAATTATTAATCAGTTTCCTGCCTTTATAGAATAGATTAATATAACATTAGATTAGATTTGAATTTATAGTTACATTTCAAGTTCTTAGTTAATTTCTTGTTTTCATAGATAAATTAAATTCTTACATTTGAATTATGAAAGTCATGCATGTAAATTAAAATCATATAGTTTCATGTTAGCGCATTTGCATATTTAGTTAGCTTAGGTTAGTTCAAGCCTTCAATCCTGCACATATAGTGTTTGCATCTCGCAATCTACCTTCCTGGGTTGACAATTAAGTGTTGAATTAGATAGTGCATATTTTACCCAATAGCAAACATCTATGAAAACATTTCAAAAGGGTGTTGTCTTACCAGGTTGGGAAGCTAGCATATTGACCCATGATTGGGAAGTCATTGAAGTTAAATAAGTTATTCATAAGGTGTTTGATGATTTGAGGTATTTGTCTTGTCTTGAATTGTTGCTTCCCTATATTAAGTAGGTACCGAATCTCTTTTGAAAGAACTATATCATAAATTTATTGGCTCGATGTCAACAAGCCTTTGATACCTTGAAGGAAACAATAACTTCTACCCCTATATTGTTTCGATTTCCGGATATATCCAAAGGGTCCACACTAAGGCCTCGAAGTTGGATTTTGTCAAAGTATCCTAATATAATCTAATAGAAAGGAGGGTCACCCAATTCTTTGAGTTTTGGAAATGAGCAAAATGGGAGCGTCACTACTACACGAACGATAAGGAAACAACCCCACAAACATATAAAGTGATTCAATTCCTAAGAGTTCAGTAGGGGAAAAATCCTTTCTTACACATTATATTTCCATTGCTATCAGCAATTATCCCCGATGAGTCAAACACATTTCCTATCTTTGGGGGTTCATTTCTATCAACAAAATGAGTTTGGCTCCCCTCCTTACCATTTCCTTTGTCAACTCTCTCCTCAATAAAAAAAACATCTGAAGTCATTACATATGTAATATAAATGGTGTTCTATTTATTAGAAGTATAAGGGTGCATAAATTTAAGTATTGATTGTGTCGATTTGGGTTGGTGATTTAATTATTCAATTTCTTATGTTTGGGGGAGTTAGTTCTTTCCCTCTATCAAATTCTTAAAGGCGTTTAATTTCTCGATTCAGGATTCAAATTGGTCGAGTGCATTTGTAACACCCCGGTTTTGACCTCATTTGCATTAAATGTATATGATGTAAATATTGTATTTAATCATGGTGCGGAGCTAAAGGAAAAATCCCCACCATTGATTTATCGTTTTATGTTTCGGCGATTAAAAATCGTTGTCGATGGTATTTCATGCTAGCCGACACATTATAATTTGGACATCATGTAAATATGCAATTTAATTAAAAACCCACAACCAGCTATGTCAATGCAACAATAATGAGATGGGGGCATGATTTCCTAAGGATAAAGGGGGGGATATTCAAACCTTTGGGCCAATGGGGAAAATCCAAATATCAAAGGGACAACCCATCAAACTGTCAACTACCCATTTTGTCTTTTGTGCTCAATCATTTAATTCTGCCAGAAATTGGTTGAGTTAGTTATTGCATGAGATGGGCAAGGTATGGAGGTCAAAATTCGAATTGGGTAGAGCACCAATTTTTTGAAAAATGTGTTTTGACTTATGAGCCAAGTAAATGCCCATTTTTGTTGCCCATTCCCTCATGCATTCACGACCTCCTCTTCATTCACGTTTTTGGAGCTCCTGGCATTCTCCATTCACGTTTTTTTTTGCAGTGTTCTTCATTTTTCCCATGCTAGGAAGTGTTTATGTTAATGTTCAGTGGATGGGATCACTCTTGGGCATTTTTGTGTTGTTTCCACATCTCAACGGTTGGGAAATTTCTTGTTTTCAGTGTTGCACATCCAATGAGGGACAGAGCCAAGAATTTAGGGACTAGGGGAGCCATTTTTTCTCACATGAAGCCATAGAATGATTATGGAAATCGAATTTCTATCAAGGGGCTATTTTATCCAATTTTCATTTGCGTTCTTGGTTGAAAAACGTTTTTCCTCAAACCCAGATCTTGCATTTTGCTGTGTGTGCATGTTTTGTTTTGGTCTGAATTGGTTTGGAGTGGAATGGGTTTTGAACTAGATTGATTAATCTAGTGTGAGAAGGAACCTCACAAACAAATCTAGAGGGGATGGTTTTCTTCCTTGCACACCTTGAATAACACTGGAATGGAAGGCATAGCCTGAGGGACTATGTAGTAGAGAAGGGAATGCTTCCTTATGTTGGGTGTGTAGATGGTTTAGGAGTCAAGCCTGATCTGGTGCAGGTGTCCATATCTCTGTGGTTGAGCTCACTAGCTTAGCAGTTCAACCTTTCCAGCTCCTTAGCAACCTGATAAACCCAACTATGTTTGGCTTGGCTGAATTTTGATATACCTTTGGCTATGTGTGAGCTTGCTAGTGTTCCCTTATTCCTTGTGGGAATCATGCCTAGCTCGGGGGTGGCAGTGTTGCTGAGAGATCGATGAGAACACTAGCTGGCCTATGGTTGGGTGGAACGTTGTAGCGACGTAGCAGGTTGTGGGACAAACTTCTTTCAAGATAAGTTTTTCTTGTGTTTAAATCTTTGCAACTGTATTTTTTTTATAAATTAGTATGAACATGATGAATGCTTGAATGGAATGTGTTTTGCTTTCGTTGTATGTTAATGATTTATACATCTGCATATGTATCTTCTATGTCAACGCATTTTTATTTTACGTTCATGGGGCTAGATTGCTCGAATCAGATCGCATCATGGTCGTGTTTCCTATCAGGAAGATGAGAGGTGATGTGACAGCGTTTCAATTATCTTCCCTTCTCTCTTATCGACTTGTGATCTAAGTTTTTAAAGAAATGATTTGAATGATCAAATGCTAAATGTAAATAAAGTGTGAAATTTGAACTTTGAAGTCCATTTCAATCTCTAAAGTTAACAAAGGAAACTTTTCTTTTCAAAATTGTATAATTCGAATATATTTTAAAAGTTAAAATTTGAATCCTTTATGCAATATGGATTTTGTTTTAAGTTTGAATGCTTTATGCAATTTGAATGTTTATGTTAAGATGCAATGTAAATGGGGTTTGGTAGAATTAGTTGAGTTTGACTGGAGGTGACAAATTTCATCTTAAGAGATGAAAGTAAAACATTTAGCAAGTTAATTCCCTCTTTTCCAAGCATGAAAAAAACATGGAGAAGGAAAAGCACTTAAAATTGTTATTACCATATCTCAACTCCAAAAAAATTGCATTCATTATAACAATAAGATGATCGAACTAAAAGGATCCATGTACAAAAGTAATCAATTCTACTTGCATATTTTGAGGTTGTTTGGTAGTTGTTGCCATCTTAGCTTGCAGAAATTGATGATTTAAGAACTTTGACATATGCAACGCCTAGTTTCCTTTACAAATACAATTCAATCGAAAGATACCAATTTATATATAATATTAGTCCTTTGGTTAGGATTTATGTATAGAAATTAAAAATAATCTATATATATTGAGATTAATTTTTTTTGAATTATTTTAATTAAAGATTTATAGAAACTAAAGTGTCTTTTTAGATAATATAACTTTATAAATGTTTTATATAAATATTAAATATTTTTTAAGATAATATAACTTTATAAATGTTTTATATAAATATTAAATTTTTTTATTTGTTTTTTATTTGAAGAATTTAAATTTTAATAATAAAAAATTTATGTTTTTGAAAATATTACCAATTCTAAATTTAAAAACAAATTAAAATATTGATAATTACTATTATTTTTATTTTTAAATTAATTTATAACTTATAGAATTTTTAAAATAAATATTAATATTCAACTTAGTTTAATACTCTTTATATACATTATAATAATTTTTTATTTTACATTTAAATCCGCATTCAAACAAATATTTAAACATAAATCTTAAAAAATATAAAATTATTACAAACTATTTTTAAATCTGTGCAAGATACACTCTTCTTTCAAGGATTTATAAAATTATTACTAACTATTTTTAAATCTTTGCAGGCTACACTCTTTTTTCAAGGATTTGGAACACATTTTTTCATATTATCATAGTACGTTATTTTAAAATTGTCGTTGGCTAATAATTTTGAGGATTTGTAGCATGTTGTTGATGTTATACTAGCGTAGATCCAAATCCTAGGCTCTATCAAGCGTCGAGAGGGATCAAATCTCTTATTACGTATCCATTGATTTGATTCAAACCAAAAGACACATATTTTTATTTAAGGTCCACATATAATATTTTTATTATTAATATTTAATAATATTTATGGTCAACATATAATATTTTTTATTATTTTTTATTTTATTAGGAACAAACATTACAACATTTCCCCATACATGGTTTTAAAACCACATGCAAGACGCTCCTACAACCATGGGTTGTTTAAGAGGCTTTGCACATGGTCTTAAAACCATTTTCAAGCCCTCCTAAACCATGTAAAATAAAACCATGGGTTGTTTAGGAGGCCTTGTACATGGTTTTAAAACTATGTGGAAAGCCCTCCTAAACCATGTACAATAAAATCTTGGTTGGTTTAAAAGGCCTTGCACATGGTTTTAAAACCATGTTAACATAGTTTTAAAACCATGTGCAAGGCCAACATTTTTTTGAGGATAATTCAATTTTTTATTTTTTATTGTTTTGTTAGTTAGGAATATTACAACATCTCCCCCATATTGTGTTTTTTTAGTGACCCACATTTTTTTACGGATAATTAAATTTTTACTTTTTTTTATTATTTTGTTAGGTAGGAAGATTACAACATCTTCCCCATATTAGGTTGTTTTTTTTGCGACATTTATTTCGGCATATAATTAAAAAAATATTTTTTATTAATAAAACTAACGTTACGTAACGTTACAAGATCTCCCCCATACTAGGCTGTAAAGCGTCTCTCGGCGCAATTATGAGAAAAAGTATAATTATAATAAACAAGTAAAACTAGTAGTAAAGGTGTTCTATATGTCTTAAGAGATGGTTTAATCTAATAATTTAAAAATATTTTGATTTAATAGTTTTGCATATTTAGGTTTAATTTAATAATTTTAAAATGTTATAATTTAATACTTATTTATAACCCAAATTTAATCTCATAATTTAGAAATATTTTGATTTAATAGTTATATAGAGGACAAAGTTAAAGTTAAAGTTAAAGTTTGACATGAAAATAATTGAATAATAAATAAGAAATCATAAGGTTATGTCATTGTCATTTAGAAAAATCAAAATTGTATAGAGATTTTATAAAATTTGCATTTATTTACTAACAAAATTTTATCAAAATTAAAATATAATTTTTTCTATTAACAATCAAAAAAGGCTAAATAAATTATTAAACTTTAGTAAATCTCTAGTATATATTGACAATTAATTATAATATTAATCATCATATTTGAATAAGCCAATACATATTTTCTTTTAAAAATTAAAAAAAAAATAAAAATCAATATTTAATTATATTATAATCATCATATTTCAATAAACCAATACATATTTTTTAGAAATATAAAAAAAATCAATATTTAGTTTCATTTATATGTTAGTTTATGAAATGTGAAAAAAAAAATTTGAATATTAAAATAAATATTTGAAAATTTTATTCAATAAATTTATAGAAAAAATGGTTATAATATGTTAAAGTTTATATATATATATATATATATATATATATATATTTAAAAAAAAATATTATATGTAAATAAAAGGCCCATATAGTAATATAGCTATATTCATTCATTGTGATTTGATTGTCACATTTATCAAGATTAATAAACAAGGCACTTGTCATTGTTATATATTATTATATTTTATTTCTAATTTGTTTTAAACAAATAAAAATTTATAATATATTGATATGTATATATAAATTTAAAAAATGTTTATCATATTTAAATAAAAGTTGTATATGGTCATATATGTATAGTAAGTCATTGTGATGTGATTGGCACATCTATTAATATTAGTCATTATTACTATTTTAATAAACAAGACACTTGCATTGTTATATATTTTTTATTTTTTTTTATTTTTAAATATTTTTTATATTTAACAATTTCATTTGCACACTAAATGAAATTAGTCAAATCATTAAAACGAACCAATCATAAAATGGAAAAATAGATTTTAAAAAATAAAATTAAAAAAGTATAATTTTAGTTTTAAAATATTAATTTAATATATGAATTTTATAAAATTTATGTAAAACTTTTGAAAAAGTATATAAATTAATTAAAGTCAAATTATTGTTTAACTAAACCATAACTATATACCTGCTTTGGTAGGTATAAAAATTAGCACCAAAGTTGCTTATACCTTCCTTAATAAATGGTTTAATCTAATAATTTAAAAATGTTTTAATTTAATAGTTTTACATACCTAGGTTTAATTTAATAATTTTAAAATGTTATAATTTAATAGTTATTTATAACCCAAATTTAATCTTATAATTTAGAAATGTTTTGATCTAATAGTTATATATAGGCCAAAGTTAAAGTTAAAGTTTGACATGAAAATAATTGGATAATAAATAAGAAATCATAAGATTATGTCATTGTCATTTAGAAAAATCAAAATTGTATAAAGATTTTATAAATTTTGCATTTATTTACTAACAAAATTTTACCAAAATTAAAATATAATAGTTTCTATTAACAATAAAAAGGCTAAATAAATTATTAAACTTTAATAAATATCTAGTATAATGTCAACTAATTATAATATTAATCATCATTTTTTAATAAACCAAAACATATTTTTGTAGAAATATATATATATATATATATATATATATATATATATATATATATATAGTTTCAATAATATATTAAATTATGAAATGTGAAAAAAAACTTAAATGAATAACAAAATAATATTTGAAATTTTTATTCAATAAATTTATATAAAAAAATGTTATAATATGTAAAAGTTTTTATATATATTTAAAAAAAAATTATATATAAATAAAAGTTCCATATAGTGATATAGTTATATTCATTCATTGAGATGTGTTTGTCACATCTATCAAGATTAATAAACAAGACACTTGGCATTGTGTTATATATTATAAGATTTTATTTTTAAATTTTTATAAAAAAAACATTATAATATATTGATGTGTATACATAAATTTAAAATAATATATATTATATTTAAATAAAAGTTATATAGTGATATAGGTATAGTCAATGATTGTGATGTGATTGGCACATCTATTAATATTAGTCATTATTACTATTTTAATTAACAAGGCACTTGGCATTGTTATATATTTTTAATTTTTTTATATTTTTAAATATTTTTTATATTTAACAATTCCATTTGCACACTAGAGAAAATTAGTCAAATATTTAAAATGAACTAACCATAAAATGAAAAATAGATTTTAAAAAACAAAAATAAAAATTTTATTTTATTTTTAAAATATTAATTTAATGTATGAACTTTTACGCCGAAGGCGTTTTCCCTATGGAGACGTAGTCTCAAAAGATTCATCGTCTCCCTGGCCAATCACAATTCGACAAGTGTCGCATCGGATTAGCGGATGGACCCTGGACAAGTGTTGTGCTGATCAATAATATTTTTTTTCCTTCTGCATTTTAGTTGGGTCCCCGATTCTGCAATCTCGATTGGCAAACTTTTGTCCCTTAGACCGTTGGTGTCCTTTGTGTTACGGTCATTGTTGTACATGAATGGATTGATGGATTGATTCGCAATTGCAGGCGTTCTTTGGAGTTGGTGTTTGGCTAATGCATTTTATTTGGGTCCCGATTCTGTGATCTCGATAGGTGAACTTCTATCCCGTAGACCGTTGTTGTCATGTGTGTTACGGTCGTTGCTGCACGTGAATGGATTGATGGATTGGTTGCCTGTTGCGGTTCGTTCTTTGCAGTTGTCGTTTACTGTGTTTTCCTGACAGATGGCTTGCGTGTATTCTCTACTCTTCCATCTATTGTCCTAAACCTGCGGTCCGGGCGATTTTTTGTACAGGATTTTACTGTCATTTTTCGTGGTTCATTTATCTTGGTTCCGAAAAACTTATTGCCAACGATTTTGCGGAGTTTTGGATCACGATTTTTTTGGGTTTAGCATACGCTATTGTGGACAAGTTTTATGTCTTTACGCTCACAATTTGGTCGAGCTTCTATTTTACTGGTGCTTCATTGAATTGAATACACTTTGCTCGATTAGAGGAAATTTCAACTCAAAATGGGCCTACTAAAAAAAATTAATAAAATAATAATTAAAATAATAAAATAATATTTATTAATTTTGGAGGAAGAAAAGAAAAAACTACTTTTTTGTTTGTATTTTCGACATATCTCCCCGTGTTTTTACTCAAATTTTGATTAGGAGAGCTCGTTGGATGTGGAATTAAATTTCACATCCAACGAGTACTCACCCAGCATACTTTTGATGCACCCCTCTATCCCCAAAACAAGAAATACCTGGAAAAACGTGATGATGATGACATCATCATCACATTTTTTCAAGTATTTATTATTTTTGAGGTAGAGGGGTCCATCAAATTTATGCTGAGTGGGTACTCTTTGGATGCGGAATTTAATTCCGCATCCAACGAGCTCTCCCGATCTAAATTTGAGTAAAAATACACGGAGATATGTCGAAAATACAAACAAAAAAAATAGTTTTTTTTATGATACCTACCCCCAAATTTATATTAAAAAAGTGTTTAAAACCTATACGGTATTTCAAATTTAAAGAAATTTCATTGGCTAACACATGATGACATGGAATTTGAATTAGAGTTAAAAGGCCCATTTTGAGTTGAAATTTCCTCTAATTGGCATGTCCCTTTATCCACTGACATTAATGTTTCATCAATGCATTGTTACTCAATTAATGCAAGAAAGATTGTCATATGATTTAGACATGGGTATCTTCATCTTTGCTCAGCTTATGACGATCTTCAAAATCTTGTTACAATACTACATTTGCCACATTTGTTGTTGCACCGCCTTTGCTTTGTGCATATAAACAGACCTTCAAGTAACCACATATTGATTTTTTTTCACTTCATTTACACTTCACAGTTTGCAATTTCGTTAAATTTGCAGATATTTCTTTAGTCTGCTTAAATTTTTTTAATATTCATTTAGTCTCATTATGAGATGGTGAAACACCCTTGCTTTGTTTTCCTGTTATTGTTGCTTTGTCTAACTGTAACACCCCGGTTTTGACCCCGTTTGCATTAAATGTATATGATGTATATGTTGTAATTAATCGTGGTGTGGAGCTAAAGGCAAAAGCCCCACCATCGATTTAGCATTTAATGTTTCGGCAATTAAAATCATTTCCAATGGTATATTGTCCTATCCGACACAGATTAATTTTGGCATCATGTAATTATCTATTTTAATTAAAATGAACCCCAACCAGCTATGTCAATGCAACCATGATGAAGAGGGCATGATTTTCCTAAGGATAGGGAGGGAAATTATTTAACCCTTGAGAGCCATTGAGAAAAAGCCAAGTGTCATTTGATAAACCCTTTTAGCTGTCACCCACCTTTTTGTCTTACTCACCTTTCCCTTGTCTCAATCAGTCAACTACCACATTAAAACCTCTAATGTTAGTTGGGCAGTGGTGTGTGGCAGGACTGTCAATCCTTTCCCACACACACACTCCACCAGCAGACTCTGTCACCCTCACGTGGGCAGGGAAAATAGGGGGGGGACTCCATTCATCCATTCTTTCCCATCCTCATGCAAGGAGTCGTTCTCTCTCCTCACGCACAGGTTGGGATTGTTTCCTCACACAAAGAGCTGGGGGAGCCATTTTCTGGCATTCACAATTTTCCTGTGTATGTGCCATTCATGTTTTGGGTTGTTGTAGGTTCTCATTTGCGATTGGGGGTTCCTAGACATTTTATACTCATGCACAGGCTTGGAATTCACCTCCACGCGGATTGTTTTCCTTCCTCACGCAGCTGATAAATCATTGTTGGTTTCCCCACAATTCTAGTTGTTGTGGGTTCATTTTCATTTTGGGGTTGCTATGGGTTCTTATTAAGTCATTTTGGCCATGATAGGGCCAAGAATGACTCATGAATCGAATTCCCCAATCAAAGTTGTGTATTACCAAAATTGTCACCTCGGTTGTTCTATGGTGTTTGATTTTCTTCCCTAGAGCTGTGAATCTCTTGTTTTGCTGTGTGTATGCAGTGGTTGGTCTTTGGAATGTGTTGGAGTGGGGATGAAGTCTTGGTATGCTTGATAAACCTGGTGTGTTTGGGAGCCACATAGACAGAGCTAGAGGGTTGGATTTCTTCTCCACAACCCCTGAATAACACTGGAAGGGAAGTCAAGGCCTGAGGGACTGTGTAGCAGAGAAGGGACTGATTCCTTGTGTTGGGTGTGTGTGGGTGTCCTAGAAGTCAAGCTAGTTCTGGTGTAGGTGTCCTTAGCTCTTCAGTGATTCCACCAGTTTTTACCAGCTCCTTGATGGCCTGATAAACCCAACTATGTTGGCTTGGTTGATTGTGTATCTTTGGCTATGTGTGAGCCTACTTTGTTCCTTATTCCTTGGGGAATTATGCCCAGCTTGGGGGTGGCAATGTTGCTGAGAGATTAAGGAACACATTAACCTATGGTTGGGTGGAACGTTGCAGCGACATAGCTGGTTGCGAGATCAATTCTTCATGAGATAAGTATTCTTGACTATCTCATCTCTGCAAATTGTATTTCATTGTTTAATGAAAATGATGAACATGCTAAATGCTTGAATGTATGGTTTTGTTGCTTCCGTTGTATGGTAACCATGCATGCATGTTTTACTTCAAAGCATTTCAGTTATTTTTCTGTATGTACATGTTCATAGAGCTAGTTTCCCGGATAGATAATGGTATGGTAGCATCCTCTTCGTCGGTCGGAGGGTCGGGGACGTTACACTGACTATTAGTTATTGATGTATTTTCTTTTACAGTTTGCAGTTTCTTTAAATTTGCAAGTATTCCTTTAGTCTGTCTAAATTTTTTGAATATTCATTTAGTCCGATTATGACATGGACAAGCACCCTTCCTTAGTATTGCCTCATATTCTTTTTTCCTAGTAATAAAAAATTCGATACATTTTTCCCTAAAAGGAACTCAAAAGTAGGAAATGCTAAACGCCTTTGCTTTATTGCATATTACCACACCTGAAGATAATCTCATATTGATTTTGGTGCGCTTCATTTACACTTTACAGTTTTCAGTTTCATTAAATTTACACGAAACCAATGGTCCTGTAAACAGTTATATTACCGATGGAAGAATAGAGAATACCACCCGTCCAATTGTAAACTGGGCTAAAGTAGACTAAATACTAGACTGACCCGCAACCCGCAATTTGCGGGATTGGGCATTGCCAAAAGGGAAATAAAACTTCTCTATTTTTTATCCCGCAACCCACATTTTTTTAATTGTGCATCCCACAAATTTGTAATCCCGAATCCCGCATCCCGCAATTACTTCTCTATTTTTTTATTTCGCAACCCACATTTTTTTAATTGCGCATCCCGCAAATTTGTAATTTTGCATCCTACATCCCGCAATTGCAGGTAGTGAATGAAATATTATTTAGTAATCCTGTATCCCACATCCCACATTTGCGGGATTCAGGTTACGGGATAGTGATTTATATATTAATCTATATACTGTGTGAAGAAGACTAAAGGAATACAATTAATAATTAAAATATTTATAGTGAAAAATTGAAAGAGGACACAAATTAATCTATTAATGTTTATTTCAAATTTTGAACAACCGCCATAGAATCAATCTCGACAGTGCTTGTCTCATGCTGATAGGTAGAGATAAACAAACATACATCTTGGTACACCCCAAATCTCAATATCCCCCCTTGGTGTAAGTTCAACCGGAACAAAGAATTGTGTCATATCTACAGTTTTTTTTTTCATTCGATCACATGAATATGTGACATTGCTCTTTTTTTTGTTCTTGTCCTGTTTCATTTCACAGGAAAAAAAAATGTCACACTATGGAGAATATGTTAACTGAATATTATATTTCACAGTTGTTGCATGGTGTTGTCAACATTTGCCCGCTAGTACAGGTCTCTTTGTTAAACCAAGTGAACTCACTGAACTCATCATCTATTCGGTTTCGAATTTCTATCTCAGATGGGCTTCACAAGCATGAGATATTACTTCCAACTATATATAGTAGTCTTGTAGAAACTAGACAACTCAAAGAAGGATCTATAATCAAACTTACCAAGTGTACATTGAACATTGTACATAGTGTAATGTATGTTTAATTTCCATTTTGTCTTTGTCTAGTTAATCATTTTCACACTGTTCATGTATCCAAGGTTTTTATATCCCATTCAACTCTAACATACTTCTTCTCATAGGACTATCGCATTGCTTACACTCGAAGTTGTCATGGTGGATGCAGCAATTATTGGAGATCTTGCACCTTACCTGTACCTTCTCCCTCGCAAAGTTTTTCCTCTGTTCAAGTGAATCCTAGCTCAGTAGATAAAAACCCTGCCTTGGCTGCATCAACTATTCCATTCACATCACTAACCTCTTCTACCAAATTTTGGAACATTCAAGGTCGAATTATTGCCAAGACAAAGCTACATGAATATGGAAACCAACGAGGGTCTGGAAAAATATTTGGATTTGACATTGTTAATGCTTCACACGATGAAATACATATATCTGCATTCAATGAATTGGCATTCTCTTTGTATGACCAAATACATATAGGAATTGTGTACATAGTATCAAATGGCACAGTGAAAGCATCCAATTCAATTTTCAACCATTTGAAAAGCCATAATGAGATTTTCCTAGGTTCCTCCTCAACCATCCAACCATGCTTAAATGAATACCCTTTAATACCTTTTTTTTCTTTAACTTTAAAACTATTCATGAGATACAAAGTATACCTGTCAATTCCATGGTGGACCTTGTTGGCCTTGTCATTTCAGTTTCTCCAACATCCACAATATGAAAACGAGATGGTGTTGAGACTGTTAGGTGCACTATTGGACTCCGTGACATGCCAGGCTATAGTATTGACATAACACTTTAGAGCATTTCCAAATTGAAGGAACCGAACTTGCCAACCTCCGTGGTTTACCTATGCCTCCAGCTGTAGCAATCAAAAGTGGCCGCGTTACAAATTTTAATGGAAAAACTGTTGGACCTATTTCCAACACTACTATTTTTATAAACCCACATATTGAACAAAATTCAGTTCTCTAGAACTGGTTTCATGAAAATGGATTTCGTTCAGCATCACCATCGTTGAGATGAAAGTTCAATACCTCTCACTCTGGGTCTTGTAAAGTCACTACCATCAATGACCTGCAAACTCTTCAATCATCTGAAAAAGTTGTTTGGTACGATGTTGTAGCAACCATCACAAATGTTAACATGGATGAATTTTATTTCCTTGCATGCCATCTTTTTGTTGATGGAATACAATGCATGAAAAATATTGCTCAAAAAGTTGGAGACATTTGGCATTGCGCTAAATGTGATGGAGAGTTCCTTGAATGTGACTACTGATATATACTAAAAGTTGACCTGGAAGATGTAACCGAATCCATTCATGGTGTGATAGCATTTGATGATGCTGCAAACCATCTCATGGGAATTTCTGCAAAATATATGTGTCTTCTCTCAACCGAAACAACATCACTTGATGAAATAGTGTAGAGGATCTGCAACAAAAAATTACTTCTTACTGTTTCAGTTAAAACAAAGACCTTATGCGGAGTTGCATGCCTAAAAGTTGTAATTGTCATGCTTGGAAACACATAAACGAAAATTTCAAATGGACACATAAATATATACATTTTTTTTGCTTGATACGGCAATTTCAGATGGACACATAAATATATATATGTTTTTTCTTGCAATCTCATACTTCGAATGTACAGGCTATCACTTACCATTTCTTATGCAAATTGGTGAAAAAACCTATATGGTAGTTTTTAAATACAATACTGTTTTTCTATATTGTTTTTTATAAAATACACAACATTGTTCTCTTGTTTCTGGGCACAACTTTTGATTACTCTGTACATAACAATAATTACAGTTACTTTTTTTTCATATATACTTTCTCACACTAGACTTTTCTTCTATAATTCTATTTTCTTACGATTATTAAGTTACAACTTGAAAAACAAAATTTACTCCAGTTATATTATTTTAAGCTACATTTTTACTTCCACGTATGCAATTATTTAACATTTGTTTTTTATCTTCTGCTTTTTATCCACATAGTTTCCAGTTAATACATATACAAAATGTGTCGCTGCCAACAATTAAAGCTTCTAGGTGTTTAACAAGTTTAGAATTATCTTGTAGGAATTATGCCAAATCATGACAAGGATCAAGCCAGTGCACGAAGAAGAGTTTTATATGCACAAAACAGAGATAAAAACAACAAGAAACAACGTCTTCTTTACAGGGCTGCTCGTATGCGTGTGGATATGTCTTCTTCAAATTCTCTTGTAGAACCTGTCGACTCAGCTTCAGTTCCATCTCCTGTACCAAATCCATTGAACAACCACCTCAATGATGCACATCAACGATTTCATAAAAAAATGGAACAACTAGATGATATGCATGTCTGCTCGATTTGCAAAGAATGTTAGCCTGGTATTGTAACAAAAAATTTCCATGAAGCATACACTTGTTCACGTTGTATTCTAGAATGAAAAGGGCATTGCTTTTCATTGGAAAACAATATGGATCTAGGCAACCAACCAACTGTCCTTACAGTACTTACACAGGTTGAAGAGATGCTCATTAGTCGTGCTAACCCCATATTGCAAGTGACACATGCTCATGGTGATCAATATAAATACTCTGGTCATACTATTTGCTTCCCCCAAGACATTTCCAACATTGCCACTTACCTACCGCATTTAGTATCAGAACTCGACATCCTCGTTGTTCGAAAATGCAATTCTACAAAAAAACATATGAAATGTTTGTTAGTCAAACACATGTTCTTTCTTCCCTTCATTTCAAAATGGCAAACGTCCCATATTACAAGGATGTACTAATAAACCCAATTGCATTAGCTTCTTTGCCTCTTGTTTTAGCATACATTTCACCTTTGATTTCGCATCTTAATAGCAATGCTACATTATCTCATCAGCAAAACTTTTCCTGTACAGATCAACCACCAAATTCATTCGAACCATATGAGTTGCAATCCTCGTCATTTACTTCAACACAAACCAATTCTAGAACTAAGGTTGAAGAAATTAGACAGTTGTTACACATACCAAATATCCCACCACCACCTTCCATTGATTGGCCCCCTATATAATTGTCCCCTATCAATGAGTATAACACAGAAGGCCTTCTTTCCATGGCTTTTCCAACCTTGTTTCCCATAGGTATAGCAATGTTATTACAACCACGCATTCATCAAATTAGTATGCGCGAATATGCACTTCACCTTATTCGCTATCATGACAACAGATTTTCCCAACATCCTTACTTCTGATACTACATATACAATCTAATTATATGTCATCGAAGTAATAGTACTACCTCTATTTTTGTCAAAAAAAATCTTGAAGATACACTACCTCCCACAGTACATGAGCTTGTCAACCAATTGCAAGACATGCCGAATGATAAAATTGGTGAGCAGGTCGCAAGATTTGGGTCTTCATTACGTGGAACACGATCATATTGGAACAAAAGTAGAGCTGAACTGACAAATATGATCAATCAACAAGTTACACCAACATTCTTCTTCACCCTTAGTGCAGTTGACACAAAATGGCTAGATTTGCATGCTCTAATGCCTGCTAAACGTCCTAATGATTCAGCTCAAGATTATCAATGGAAGGTTCACAACATCATATCAAATCCACATATTACATCACAATACATGCACAATAGATTCAAAATATTTCTTGAAGAGGTGCTTAAAAAAGGTTTTTATGTAACCGATTATTGGTGCAGGTATTATACCATCTAATCCTTCCTATTTTTCTCTATATATTTTTTACTTTATACAATTTATTTCAAATATTCATTTTTTCCTCCCGTGTAGATATGAATGGTAACATAGATGATCCACACACATTCATGGTTTTATTTGGTTGGCAAATGCACCAAATATGGAAACGTTAGATTGGGAAGATGATGTTGCAGTTGAAGCTGCAAAACATTTTTTTGACACACATGTGACAGCTTGGAATCCTCGTAATTCCCAGTTATCCACATCTGAGTCACACCATTCTACTACAAATGATCCATGCAGTCTTACATCACCATCGATATTTGCATCAAACTACTCAATTGACTATGAAGAACTTGTCAATTTTGTTCAAAGGCACACCAAATGTACAAAGTCAACTTGCCTTCGTAAAAAAGGAACATCTGTTCAATGTCGCTATGGTTTTCCATATGAGCTGCAACCTACTTCTTCGTTATTCATTGATCCAAATGGACATAAAACCTACAATCCTGTAAGAAATGACCCTCTTCTAAATATTCACAATCCTACCATGCTTTCAATATGGAGGGCTAATGTTGATTGCCAACTTGTTCTTTGTAAACATGTTGTTCTCAAATACATTTCAAAGTATGCATCAAAAGTAGAGCCAAAATCATAAACCTACCATGCCATTCTCTCTCTCCTTGCAGATGCTGCACCAAGTGAGAGCCCCATTCTGCAGCCAATCAAACAATTTCTTGCACAAACAGTTGTAGAAAGAGACATTAGTGCATAAGAGACGTGTCACATGCTGCAAAAACTTCCTCTTATGCTTTGTAGTCGTCACTTATTTTCCCTAAACATCAGCCAAACTGTCTTCCGCCATGTTTCTAATGACAGTAATAACACCCCTGCAACACCCCCCTTCATTTTTGCTTACATGCAAAGACCCATTGCTATTGAACATATAACTCTTCTTGAAGCTACTCGTTGTTGGTCTTTCTCACCTAATAGGAAAAAAAATCCATGGAAACAAAACTTGCGTGACAATATTGTTAGAGTCCATCCACATTTCACTTCCATTCCTCCCTCTAATTCTTCATCTTTTGAACCGTTTTGTTGGAGTGAACTTCTTCTATAAAAACCTTTTCGGTCTATCCCTCATGATATTGGAACCACAAGTTCTGAAATTATTTCTCATTGGCATCAGATTAAAGGCACATATGTTGTGTGGCATATTGAGCATGCAATAGAAGAACCCTCTACACCTCTATCCGATGGTTCAAACTTTGATGTTATTACGTTTCTATTGCCCCATACCATGGATGACTGGGAAATTCTATCTCAAATGAGACCAGGAAATAACATCCAAGTTAATGACCTTGAAATGCTTGGCCATCGTGAATTTGAAAAAAATCACAATTGGTCACATAACAATATATGCACCCATTTGCATGAGACAGCAACATCATTCATTGAGGTCAATCGCTTGTCCATTGAACTACATGAAGAAGTCCCATCCTTCTCCAGTTCACCTAATTCCTTGTCTCCCACACAACGCATAGCCTTTGATCTTGTCATATCCCATTTCAGAAACACTACATATGCTGAACCTCTAAAGCTGGTGATTCAGGGTACTGCAAGAACCGGAAATCTTACCTCATATCTTGCCTGTAATTTGCACTTCAAACTGCATCTGAACAAAATGCCTACCCACTTCTTCTCCTTGCTCCAACTGGTGTTGTTTCTTTTAACATACATGCATTTACAATACATTCTACTCTTCGAATACCCATTGGTGAAATGCACCCTCTTGAAGGCCAATCCCTTTCAAAACTTCAAGAAGAACTTCACCATATTCGCTATATTCTCATAGATGAAATGAGCTTTATTGATCCAAAAATGTTTACTCAAATTGATGCACGCTTACGTCAAGATTTCCCCTTGCAATGTACAATCCCATTTGGTGGTTGTTCCATAATTCTTCTTGGTGACTTTGGACAATTACCTCCTATAAAAGAGATCCCCATGCATGCAAGCTCATCTGTTGGTACTGCTCTTTGGCGTACATTTGATACTTTTATCACGCTTGAAAAAAAATTTCGACAACAAGGAAATAGTGCTTCTCAGAATTCCTTTCGCCGACTCTTGCTAAACCTTCGAAATGCAACACCAACTATTGAATATTGGGAACTCCTAATGACAAGAAAAACCTCATGCCTTTCACTTGTCGAAAATTCTTCATTTGAACAATCTATCCATTTGTATCCCATAAATAGCTATGTTGCATTGCACAATATACACATGCTGACACAGCTTAATATGCCAATTGCACATTGCTTTGTAGAACAGAGGAACCAAAGTTCCCATCAATCCATTGATGACAAACAACTACCATTAAAGGTCCTTTTTTTTGTTGGTCAACAAGTCATGTTAACCGCTAATTTATGGGTTCGAGTAGGACTTGTTAACGGCTCACTTAGAAAAGTCATTCATATTGTCTACAAGTCAAATGAGAAACCTCCTACTTTTCCATCGTTTGTTGTTGTCGAATCCGTGCATTACAAAGGACCCTTATGGGATGCTTCTAATCCTACTTATGTTCCAATATCTCCAATAACAAGAGGATCCCGTAGACAAATACCACTTTGAATGGCATGGGGTTTAACAATTCATAAAGCCCGAGGTATGACCCTACAAAATGTAACAATAGATATTGGAAACATTGATAGATAAGGACTTACATTCACTACAATATCAAGAGTTACATCTCTTTCAGGCCTATGCATATCTCCACCTTTCTCTTTTTCCAGATACTCTCGAATGCAAGGCAATCGATATGTTGAACATAGGAAACAAGAGGAAAGCTTACTTGCTTCAAAGTCTTTAAAACCAACTTCTGCTTGAATCTTTTCATTGTCTCCTATATAAATGTATTGTTTTTCTTTGGTCACTTGTTTATGTAAAATATCTACTTTTCGTTCAATAAAGATCCAAGAAAATTTTAAATATATACCTAGAAATTGGAGTTTTGGTTTATAAATTGTTGTTTGTTTAGGCAATCTCAAAATAAGAGAATCTCACTACCTTGTGGAGAAAGAGAACTACAACAAACTGCATCTGGCAAGACTCTCCATCCAAACTCATATCTACCTGCTGAAATTTCCAACAGTTTTTCCATTAAAACCTTTGTAACACAACCAATCTATATCACCTGTTTTTTAATATTTTTCTTGTGGTTTCCAATACAAACTCCTACTCTCTAGATCCATTTCCAAGTCACCATTCAAGTCCCACCATTCCCCAACGTTGCTTCTCGTGAACAACCTATCCATTTAAGAGGGCCAACTTATTACCTGGGAATCTACAACTTCATGTCTTTCTCTCTGGAATGCCCCTTCTTCTCACAAGTTATAGGAATCTATAAAATTGAGTTTCTAATTTTCTATAAAAAAAAATCAACACGTTAACAAATTAACATATGTTTTATCGAACAAATTAACATATGTATTATCGGATTTACTGTGTAATCATTTGCAAAAATAGATAAAGATTTTAATAAAATAAACTCTATTAAAAGCTTGTCGCTACGTGAGTCACTAACAAGGTTGTGAATAAATGTACTAATTGATCACAAAATACTAACAGTAATATTGATCCATCTGAAACAAGAAAACTACAGCTTCATGTCTTTCTCTCTAGGATGCCCCTTTTTCTCACAAGTTATAGGAATCTATAAAATTGAGTTTCTTATTTTCTAAAAAAATAAATCAACAAATTAACATATGTATTATCGAATTTATTGTGTAATCATTTGAAGAAATAGATAAACATTTTAATAAAATAAATCTATTAAAATCTTGTCAGTACATGAGTCGCTAACAATGTTGTGAATAAATGTTCTAATTGATCACAAAATACTAACAGTAATATTGATCCATCTGAAACAGCATAACTCATAATTCGTTAAGGAAACTTAATCAAATAAACAACAAGAGATATTAAAGAATATCATAACTGTATTAAATATATTTGCACAAAATTACAAAACCTCTATTAAACAGAGGTATCTCGAAATTCTTGTCCATATTTTTTCCTTCCAAAAATTCCTTATTACATGTGAAACGCACCCTTTAAATAATTATTACAAAGAGTAGATTTCCATCATATGGAGATTGAAAAATATAAATAAAACTAATATCCAAGGAAATCCCGCCATCTATTCCAAATTCCTAGAAATTCCTCAATGTTGGGATAGTTAGCTGATTCAAAACCAAGTTGAACATCACATTTATAATTCTCCATTTTGTTTTTAGCTAACTTATGCTAGATGCGGTTGTAAATGTGGACCTTGCCCTCAATAGCCAACGGTTGTCTAATTAGGCAATCTACATCCTCAATGGTTATATGATTGAGCCCTTGGATTTTTTTCCCTTGCTTCATCTCTCCGGCATTCAACCTGCTCGATCATCGATTTTGGAGGACGGGCGTTTTCAATAAGAGTTACTATGGGAAAAATCAAAGCCTCCATGATACTGTCAACAGCATACCATTTTCTTCCACACACGGCTTGTGCCTTTTTAATAGTCTCTTTGACCATCTCATTAAGATCAAGCCAAGCTTGGAGTACTGTTCTGACTTTCTTTAGCTGAAAACTACTAAGGATGATAATGTTTTCTGGTTTGTCCTTCATGTACCTTTTCCAGTCCACAATCTCATCATAAGCCTTTGAAGCTTTCTCCCTCTTTTCCACATGATCTTCAAGCACAACAACCATCTAACCAAAAGCAATATAGGTTTCATAAATATCATTTAAACTGTGGAACAAGTCAGTTATTAACTCATAATTCTCCTGATTTATCCTGATAGCCAACTCCTTAAATTCTTCTTGTGAAAACCTAGAGAACAAAGACGAAGTTGCACTTGCAGTTGCATCTTCGCATTGCTTTTCAAGTGAAGCTATACTCTGTGTAAAGGTAACATTTGAATCCTTCTCATTTTGTAGTTCAACCTGAAGAAAGGCACTTTTGACCTGTAGTTCATTGTACTTATCCTCAGATGTCTTCAAAAGATCAGCAATATGAGCCTCATGTTCCCTTTTACTCTTCTCAAGTTCTTCCTTCAACTGGGTTATCTCCTGTTTCCTTCTGTCAAACTCATTGTTTAAATTGTTAACAGCATGGATATTGGCACCTCTGAATGCAACCAAAGCAGCAGTTGTATCTGTTGCATCTACTTGTGGGTCACCGGACTGCTGAGTCCAAAGTATTTGCTCAGAAACAGATACTTCCATCCCACTTTGATCCCTAGTCCTCTTTTTTCCCTTTCTAATCACTGCTTTATCAGGTTTGCTATAATAATAGTCTCCATGAAATTTAGCTCTTGGATCAATGGATCCAGAGGTGTCAATCACTATAGACACCAAAGAGGATGTTTAGGTAATGATAGGAGAGGGAATGGTTATGGTAATGTGAGTACTCAAAGGAGAAATGTTTTGAACATGGGCTATTTCATAGATTGAAGACAAGAGTGGCGTTGAATATTTGCAAGATGGAAACTGGAGATTCACAGCTACAAGTTGTGAGGAAGACACTAAATCCTTTTCAATACTAGATGATGTTGACAAAGTAACTATGGGTACATGTACAGAAATCTTGCAAATGGGTGCTTGTAAATTGCTTTGAACAGGGGCTATTTCAGGCATACTAGAGAGCACTGTGGTTGAAGATTCAAAATATGAGAAGTGGAGATTGACAGCTGGAAGTGGTGAGCAAGACACGAAAACCTTTTCAATACCACATGATGTTGATGGAATAACTAATGATAGCTCTAGGGGAATATTCAAAATTGGTGCTTCTGAAATGTTTTGAACAGAGTCTATTTGAACGATTGAAGATGAGAGTGGGGTTGAAGATTCGGAATATGGGAAGTGGATATTGATAGGTGGAAGTGGTGAGAAAGACACCAAAACCTTTTCACTATGAGACAATGTTGACAGAATAACTGATGGTAGGTGTAAGGGAATCTTGCAAATTGGTGCTTCTAAAATAACAGGTAGTGAGATGGAGGTTTGCACAGTATCATATGTGACATATTCAAGTGTAGATATCAAATCCTGATACAATCGAGACAGTGCAGGTGATATGCGCGCTCCTGTAGGCAAGGTAGATTAAGTATGGACGGATGAAAGGAGCAATGCTTAATACGAATAGCTTGAAATATATGAATATTGTGAAACTGTAGAAACAGGGATAAAACCTTTTTTACCATCACCATTCAACAAATCTGTGATTGATTGCATACATGGATCCACCTCTTCAGTGACAGGTGTAGAGCCTATCACCTCTTCTTCTAAGTCTGAATCAACCACATCGATAATAGGAGTTGTAGAGGAAGGAACCTTCACCTTCAATATTTTGAATGGTTATTGTTCAGCTATTTATTGATTATCAGTTGGCTGACTGGCTGCAGCAATCACCGGGATATTAGTAATAGTCACAGCAATTGTAACTGCCTGAGTATTCAGCACAAAGCTCATCATTTCCAGCTTCTGTTTTAACTATGTTGACGTAAATATTAAGGCTTTGAATTGCTGAATAATTGGTACCTCTGGAAGGTCTTCCATTAGACCTTTTCCCTTTTCTCCGTCCACAAAAGGTGCCACTGATGATTTTTTCATTGCTTCAGCTTCCTTTTATTCTCTGTCCTTTCTTACTCTCTCCAAGAGGCCAATCTACAGTGCCATGTAACACTGAATCCTATCTTTCAGTTCCTTTTGATGATGTAAGATGTGGGATTCCTCATCCTTGCTTTTGTCTCTCGCCAACACCTCAGAAAATGTACTAACACCCTGGTAAATAGAATCATCGGGAATTTCCTCATGCACATAATTAATTTTGATATGGTACTGTTTAAAGTGGGCATCGAGGCATCCCTTGGGATCATGTTTTCTCTTGCTGGAAAAACCAAGATTCAAGAACTCTATCTGTTCACCCAATACTACAGCCCAGGTTGAAGTTGGGATAACCAACGATCCAAGGTTCAAAGGGAATTTGGGCCAAGTTTTTTTCTTAGGGCCAATCAGCTTCCTGTAAACCCCATCATTGATAGTTTGAAAAGCCACTTCTTCTAGAACCAACTTGTTAGGGACAATTCTAGGTAGCATATGAACAGTGTTTCTACCCCAAATTCTGATGTACAAAAAATGCTCACCAACATACCAGTCACCCATTGTACCAATCAAAGTTGTGGCTTCAGGTGAAAATGCATGAGCTTCCTTCTTGAATATTGAAAAATTGATGGTGCCAAGAAAGTGTTGACATATATCATAGAACCTAGGTGCATAGTTAGTATCCCAAAGTTTTGAATAATAAATGGGCAACGGGGGGGATGGAAAACTCCACTTCCATCCCAAATTGGGATATTGGAACTCAGCACACAATATATCATAAATGAAGGCCGAAAAGAAGAAATTTGGTTTCTTTCTAGCAGTGGCCTTCTGGTAGTCTTCAATAGAAATTTTGAGTTCTAGCGACAACATGGATGCCCACGGGAAAGAATCGTCGGTTGCTGAAACATGATGAGCTACTGGAGCCCATTCAGACTTGAACACAAAACAATTAGGAAGGTCGTACAGTCTGCATAACATAGCTGCCAATAAGGAATACGGTTCTTTGAACCAGGTAATAGGGTAAAGTTCGTCAGGCCTCTTCGAGAATTTACTAGGTTGGTGCATCCACAATTTTAACATTTCTTCGAAATTGAACCTACTTTTGGAGACTATTTCAAACTATGCATTAAGGGGTTGTCTTACCATTTTAAGGGCATAAGCCTTTGTATATACCTCAGGACGGAAATTGGCTATCTCTAACCCTCTATTATCGTTCAAAGAACGGTCTTTTGGGTTCACATGTTCTACTATCCATTTGACCGTGTCATTGTAGGGGAGGATAGCAGGTCTAGAAGCAATAGAATGAAGTCCAAAATCCCTGATTCTTTCATAAGACAACTGGTTGTCTTGAATATCAGACAATATGTCATTGTCAAAAATTGCATAAACCCTGGACCATTCAATTTGGTAGGTTTCAGTGATTCTACCACTAGTATCTGAGAAAATACTAAAGTTCGAATCCTTGCTTAACATATCCTTTTGCATATTTTTGGAGCGAGTAGATCTTGCCATTGTTGCAAATTGGAAAAACTCTGTTTAAAAGAAAAAACAACGGGAAGTGAAAATTAAAACTAATTCAGAATTGACTACAGTAATAAATTGAATGAAGAAATGACCAAGATACTAACTAGTAATTGAACTAGACTATGATGAAGTTTCCTAGTGAAATTCACGTAGCGCAGTAATTCGCAACAGTAAAATTTGGTAAGAAAATTGTAAAAGACCAGCATATATATATATATATATATATATATATATATATATATATATATATTACACGCGTCAAATTAGGAAAGCATGATTAAAACAAGTGGACAGTCGAGATTAGACCTAGCGGGATGCGGTTTCATAACGAGATATTGGAAATATTATTTCATTCTGCATCCCGCAATCCAAGTTGCGAGAGCTAGATATTTCTTATTTGCACGAATTTCCGTCGTGGAACCCGCATCCCGATTTTTGTCGTTGCGGGATTCGGGATAAAATTTGTAAGTATTATGTGTCATCCCGCTAATCTTTTCTGAAACCCGCATGCCGCATTTTCCGGTTGCGGGATGCGGGATGATTTTTGAAAGTATTGTGTGTCATCCCTCTAATCTTTCCTGGAACTCGAATCCCGCATTTTCGGGTTGCAGGTTGCGGGTTGCGGGAGCTTGAAATTTAGCGAGAAGACAAAATCAATGGAGTTGTATTCAATCTAACCTGCAACACACATCTCGCAACCCACATCTCGATATTTGTAGTTGCGGGATGTGGGATAATTTTATAAGTATTCTATGTCAACCCCTCTAATCTTTCCCGAAACCCGCATCCCGCATTTTTCGGGTTGCGGGTTGTGGGAACTTGATATTTATTATTAATTTTTATTTAGGAACTTGACATTTATTCGGCATACTCATTGTACACGTTAATTTTAAGTTGGTGTCAGTTAATTTTAAGATGTTGTCAGTTAATTTTGAGTTAATTTTAAGTTGTTGTTGGTGAAAAAAACCCAATATGTATAATAAATATAATTTAAAATCCTTAGGGGTAAAAACATAATTTAAATACCTAACTATAACTATAAGATGTTCTCAACTGATACTGAAAAAAATAGAAATACAATGTAAAGCCCTTTGTGGTATCTAGTGTGGGTTGCATGACTATTTTTTAACTCCTTATGGAAGCAAATTATTAACTATTACTATCATTACATAAGGAAAGGATTTTCTATCACTTTAGCAACTATTGTCATTAGGGTAGTTGTAGAACTATTACACATTGGTAAGTTTTAAAGTTCTAAAACCCCTACTTGTAACATATTTCATGAACAAACACCTCCCTAATAACTACCCACCTAATGATAATCTTAAAAATAAATGACAACAAATGCCAAGGGTTGTAATCATTGTTAAATGTTTCATACAACATTAAAATCTGAATGGACAAATAAAACTTGAAAGAATGGATTAAATGAAACAAATAAAACTTGAAATAATTACAATTTTTCTCTTAAGTACTAAAAAAAACATGTTAATTATACAAACAGAGCTTGAAATAATTTCTTCAATGAATTAATTGAGAGTCAATAAAGGTTTGGTTCAGAGAATTGCTTTAAAATTTGCTTTCATAGCTTTGGGTCGAGAGTCCAAATGATCCTAAAATGTAATTGAATTATTAACAATGTAAGAGGACCCGTAGTTTAACCATAGACTATTAAGATTGCTCTTATAAGCAAGCACTATTTTCAAATAGATTAACCATAAATTAAGCACAACTATTGAAAAAATAAAACTTAACCAACTAACATTGTTACTAAGATTTTAACTATTAAGCGCTCAAAATCTTGTGAAATGTAATAATTATAATGAATTTGCATCTCTGTTGGTATAAAATTACAGAAAGTTATAGCATTGGATTCAATAAGCATGATGACCTCCACCCCTCCTCTGTCTATTGAACCGGCCACATCTGCTTTCGTGGTTGTGTGCAAATGAAAGTGGAAAAGCCATAAATGAAACAAGTAAAACTTGAAATAATTACCATTCTTCTCTTAAGAACTAAAAAAACACGCTAATTAAACAAAGAGACCTTGAAATAATTTATTAAATGAATTAATTGAGAGTCACTAACGTTTGGTTCAGACAATTGCTTTAAAAAATGCTTTCATAGATTAAGTTTTATTTAAATCGGTTACATAAAGTAATTTATATTGCTTTAAGTAAGTAAATTACATAAATCTTTACCATTTCTCATTATTAACTACACAATATTAGTCTAAGTCTCTTGTTGAGAGTCCAAATGATTCTCAAAAGTAATTGAATTATTAACAATCTAAGAGGACTCCAAGTTTAACCATAGACTATTAAGATTTCTCTTATAAGCAAGCATTGTTTTGTAATAGATTAACCATAAACAAACCTTAACCAACTATTATTATGATATGACTATGGTTTGAAACCCCGAAACGTTGAAACTCTTATGAAATTTATTATTTATAATGAATTTTCATCTCTCTCAGCATAAAATTACAGCAAGGTATAGCATTGGTGCAGTAAGCACACTAGGCTCAACCACCCGTCTGTCTATTGAATTCGTGACGTGTCCTTCCCTGCCTATGTATTTCGTGCTCAAGGGTGCCTTTCTGCAAGGTTTCCACAATGGCAAAGAACTTTATGTGCTTTCTGTGCTCAGCCTTGTCCACAATTCCCCTATGTCCTGGTAACATTGTTGTATGAGGGGAATTCAAGAGGGACATTCTTGTTCGCTCACCTCCCATGAAGTAATCTCTCCAACAGATAATAAAGTGGGGTGTGTTCTCAACCTCGTCACCACCTCAGAGAAAATTAGCAAGTGGGAATTACAAACGAGGTGATGAAGACTTCGGACACCCGCCACCCCAGTATGAGCATGCGCTTCGACTGGTTGTCACTGAACATGGCCCCCATGTAGTGGGACTTTGGAAGTTGTGACCTCTTCGAGGATTTCTGGGGAGACACTCCAGATATGGGAAAAATGTCGTATTGTGCAGCTGGAGGTATGACTATTCGGAAATATTCAATTTGCATCACATCAAGGCCCTGATGGTTGGAAATTTCCTAGTGCAAACAACCAGGATGATAAAGGAACTGTTGCAGCTGCAACAAATTTTCCCAAATTCCAAAAAATTTGGGACCCTCCTTTTGTTTGGATTAGTTCTTTTTCCTTGAGTTAATTCAATGATTTTCCAGAAAGAATTTCTAAGTGCTGGGATTGATCTACCAATTGTTTTGATTCCTCCTCTGATGCTTGAAGCAATCTAATGTTTGATCAGACTTTATCGCTTCCTTTGGATGCATTTTCAGCTTGTTCAAATTAGAAATTTGTTTGGTTAAAGAATCCGTCGTTGCGGCAAAATAGCGAGTCTTGACTTCGAATTTTCTTTCCGATTTGTTTGTTTTCACATCGGATTCTTTTTGGTTTTGCATCGAAACACTTATTACTTCTTCTTCCACAGTTGTTGACGGCAAGCTGCTTCCTCTCCCGATCATTGCTTTAATGTTTCGATTCCTGCTTGGCTGTCTTCGTCGACCCCGTAAGTCTTAGGCTTCCGCCGTTGCAGCTGCGGAAAGCTTTATTTTTCCAATTGACTAATCGTTTTCAACTCCGACATTGCGGAAGGTCGCACGCTTTACTCTTCCACCATTGCGGCTACGGAAGTCATTATCCTTCCGATGTGTTAGTCGTTTTTCTGTCGATTCAGACCTTACGTCGCGAACTGGTTTATCCTTTATTTTTCCATCGTTGCGGCTGCAGAAAGCATTACCTTTCCTGTCAGTTAGTAGTTTTCTCCTCCGATAAAGATTTGCCCGTTGCAGAATGATTTGTCTTTGACATCTCCATTGTTGCGGCTCGCAAATCAATTAGCCACTCGAAGTATAAATTGCTCCGACTGCCAACACGTCAGTTTTTTAGTTGCTTTCCCGTAAATTTTCTTCTTCCATCGTTGCGGCTCCCAAAGTGATTCAACTTCCGAAGTGGAAAACCTTCCGACTTCCCCGTCCGCATTTCGCATGTCTTTAGCTTTTTCTTTTTCGCCGTTGCGACTGGGAAAAGCTTTCGGCTTTCGATGTCGAAACTCTTCCGACTTCCGATATGCCTAAAGTATTTCGCAGTACCCATTCTTGTTAGAATCCACCGTTGCGGCTGGGGGAAGAGCTTTTAACATCTGATTCCAGCACCTTGAGCGTCCGATGAGTCCTCGTTCCCTGTCGTGGGTGTTTTCCTTCAAACCCATAGTTAGACGAAGCAGTGGTGCACCTGGCCTTTTCTTGTTGCTCAGCCGTTGTAGTTGATATAATTTAACGTAGTGTATTTTCTTGAAAATACTGTCCCAATGAATGATTGTTGTCGTTTAATGGCAGGAGCGTTCGAGGGACTTTTCAGACCATCGTGGCGCGAAGGCATAGCTGCGAGCTTTGGAAAAAGGTCGAACCAGCAGAATCGCAAAAAGGGAAAACGAAGGAAAAGACAAAATGAGTAGCGACAAAGACACAGAACCGAAAGATCTATCAGTTACTGATCAGATCATGAATGCGTACAGAAAGATAAAGAGAAAGGATTCGAAACGTTTGAGGAGACCGAAAGGTCACGCGTTTGGGGGCAGCCCAAGAGTTTTTCTTGTAATATAAATATTTGAAAGTAGAACTTAGAAAGGGACTTTTTCCCAGTTAGATTTGTGAAGACATATTGTAAGAAGAACTATTTCCTTTTGCAATAGATAATTACAGTTTGCCTGTTGGAGACAGCTTGGTGGAATATTCAAATGTTGTGCTATGGATTTGTTGAAGAGGAACTATTTCATTTTCAGCTTTGTGTCCATTAACTGTGAGACCATTCTAACTCTTTGAACCTATGTTCTTGTATGAATGTGCTCTGGTTTATTTTATGAAGATTTCCACTTTGAGTAATGAGTGTTGTTCATAAACAATTGGCTATCTGGTTGTTCAAATATCTTTTAATGTTCATGCGTTTTGAAAGAAGTATCAGCTATCTGTGATTTTTCATAATGCATGTACAAATTACATTACTCATTAATAAATGATAACTTTGCTCCCTAGGGATAGGTTAGGTAGTTAGTTGTAATTTCTTGTTGTGTGTGATTTAGATGAGAGAGAGTTTAAGACGAGAGGTAAGAACCTACGCATCACATTGTGACCACTCCCTGCATCTTTATCAATCTGCATGTTAAATAGGCACTTGCATATCATACTTAAGTCAAAAAATACAAAAATATACACAGTGGACCAGGCCGCAACCAGTAAAACCTTTTGTTTTTTTTGTTACTTGACCTACGGTAGCCGGACCGCAAACCGGACGGATTCCCTACACCAAACAGTCACGGGCTAGTTGGGAACGTTGACTAGGTATAATCCCTTTCTGTTGTCACCTGCGAATTTCCAGGCCTCAACAGGAACATAATTTCATATTCGCCAACCATCAGTACCCCCTGAAAAATCAGCTTCTCGAACCATACAGCCATTACTGTCTGCAAGAAAACTAAATACCTCACGTAATTGAGCACTTTTGGACTTTCTCTCAGTGTTCATTCATCCCCATTTTTCAGCACCTCTGGAGGGTGCCATTATATAGGGTGAGCCAGACAGACCCAAAAATAACTTACCAGCATAGTTGTACACTTAAAAACTAGCCATCATAACAATAGTACAGGTGACAAGTGAGCAAAGATCTTCATTCCTTGCGGAAAATCCAGTCAAGTCATCTCCTCTCATATTCAATTATCATATTGCCCATGGAAAAGTCCTTAGGTGTTCTCCCACGTTGCTGCCTAGGTGGGTCAAGGCATTTGGACTTGACCTTCCTTGCCCTTTCACATACGTTGGAGGTGGGATGACAGCAAATTTGGCTGGCCGCGTTTCTTTGCTTTATGTACAGGCTAAATTTACTGTTTCAAATATCTAATTTCATGATGGATCCTCAGAGTTTGGACAGTAGCCGATACTGGGGACATGGTCTTGACCTATAGGATGTTGTGAATGGCGTCTGGGGACTCAATTACTGGTCAGAAAAAATAGATCATATGTGCGAATGTCCTTTCTGTACCAGGTTGATCGGGAGATTTCGTCCACGCTGCAATATATGGTTCATCAGCCGATCTCGAAACTCAAAATAACGAATCCTCTAGCTCCACGTAGATTTCATTTATAATCCCTTACGACCTTTAATCATTAAGCTTGTTATCAAGATATTAGTCTTATATGTGCGCAATTTCAACATCAATACCAAAGCTAACACCTGCACAATTTATCTAGACCGCTCGATCGTGGAAACATTTGATATTTTAACAAACGGGTCCCATTCAATCCATCGTGCAAGTCTCATCTACAAAATACTTTTGATCCGTCGATAAAAATTCAAATGACATATATATCGTCCATCATCATCCCGCTAATCTTTCCCGAAACCTGCATCCCGCATTTTTCACGTTGTGGATTGCATAAGCTTGAACTTTATTATTATTTGGAAATATTCGGCATAATCATTGCATGTGTTAGTTTCACATTGCTGCCAGCGAATTTTTATTGTTTCTTGCACAATATATAAGCGAAAATCGAAAACAAAAAACACAGCAATTATAAATATGTTAACCTAAAATTTTAAAACTCAGTATTAATATGCAATCTCCAAGGTAAGTCACAAAGGTTAGCTTGCAAAAAGACAGAATATTTTTACCCTTTCGGCATTTTTTTGCACCTCTTGGTGCAAATGCTAGTATAAAAGTAATGTAAAATTTTTGAAAAAGTATATAAATTTATTAAAGTCAAAACTATTGTTTGATTAAACGATAGCTATATACCTGCCTTGGCATGTATAATAAACAAACACATTCATTAACACACAAAGTTACTACTGTCTTAACAGGTATAATAAATTTTAAATAGTAACTTTGTGTGTTAATGAATGTGTTTTTTTATTTATAAAGTTTTGATATTATTTTTCATGTGTTTCTTTTAAAAAGTTTATAAATATTGAATTGAGTTTTTGTTTTTTTAACAATTTTTAATTTTTTAATGAAGTAAAAAAAATGTTTAGTAAATTAAAGAATAGAGAGAAAAGTTATATCAAATACAAAATAAAATTATATTTTTAATAAATCCATTAAAAATGAAAGAAAATATAATTTTATGATACAAAACAAACTTACGAAACATCTATATAATGTACATAAATTTAATAAGATACATTGGGTTTTTTTTAGTGTTAAGCACATTAAATTGTAATGAGTAGACGGGAGAGCTTTGAGTTAAGAGAACAATATGTATAAAAATTGTTTTAGATACCTCTTATAATATTTATGGGAGTAAACTTTCTACCCGACCATTTGCACCGATCAGACGACTTGGCTCGCGTGAGTTTTCACATCATGCATTGCTGGTCGTCTGATCGGTGCAAATGGTCAGGTAGAAATTTTACTCCATATTTATGACTTTAAGTATGATATTCATATATTTTTAGTGGTAATAAGTTTCAAACTGAGAATTTAGATGTATTAACTATTAATTCAATTGTTATTATTAGTTTTCAATCAAAGTTTAATGGTCAAAACATCCACATTCTTTCTTCACAATTCAATTTATATTTTGGAGTGAAAGGTAGGTAAGAATGACTTAGAATTTAGAAGGTAAATAAGGCAGAGCACGAAGACTCGCCCACACAAAGGAATGGTATCAAACCAATTCAATTATCAAGTGAGAACCAATTACAATATATAGGTGTAGATAATCACAACAAACTAAATCATAGATCCAAGAAAGTACACATCAACCCAATAACTAGATACATGCCTATCATTTATACATTATTCCAACATAATGTAGAAATGGATTTTCTACAACACCTAATGTATGCCTAAGGATCTCAAAGTGAATCTTTCCAACATGTTTGGTAAATATGTTAGCGACATTATCACTTGTGTTACAATAAATAAGTTCAATTTCCTTGGACTCAATATTTTCTCTGATAAAATGATGTTGCAGTTCAATGTGTTTTGTCCTTGCATGATAAACTAGATTGTGTGCAAGTTTGACTGCACTTTGATTGTCACAATGTACTTTTGTGGGTTCTATTTGCTTTTCTCCAATATCTTCAAGAATCCTCCTCAACCAGACAGCTTCACATGTTGCACTAGACATCGCTTTGTATTTTGCTTCTGTGGATGATAGCTGATAAGCAGTTGGTTGTTTCTTGCTGCTCCATGATACGACTCTGGATCCAATGTTGAATGCATATCCTATAGTAGATATTCTGTCATCTGGATTTCCTGCCCAATCAGAATCAGAAAAAACTGTCAATTGAACATCAAACTTATCAGTGTATAAAAGACCAAAGTTCATTGTCCCTTTCAAATATCTAAGGGATTTCTTTGCAACTTACCAATGGTTGTCATTTGGTTTAGCCATAAACTGGCTCAAAATGCTGACTGCATCTGATATATCTGGCCTTGTGGTAGTGAGATAATTCACGCTTTCCACCAACTGTCGATACAAAGTACCATTTGCATCCTTTGATCCATCTTGACTACATAACTTCACATTCTGTTCTAAAGGAATTGTTGATTCTTTGCAATCACTCATGTTAAATCTATTCAATATTTCCCTCGCATACTTACTTTGAGTGATCATAGTTTTGCCAGATTCTCTCCAAACTTCAAGTCCCAAACAATAGTGTAATTCTCCAAGGTCTTTCCTTTCAAACTCTTGTCACACTTGATTTTTTAATTTTGTAATCAACTTACATGCATTTCCTGTAATGATGAGATTATCTACATATAAAGATATCAAAAAAATATTTCCTTCCTTATCTTTCTTCATATAAAGGTTAGGGTCACTTTTGCTTTTAACTAAACCTTTCTGATTAAAGAAGGTATCAATATTTATGTACCATGACCTAGGATCCCATTTTAATCCATAGATAGCTTTCTTTAGTTTACATACAAGATGTTCTTGTCCTTTCTGTACAAAACCTTCACGCTGGACTAAGTAGACTTCTTCTTTTAAGTCACCATTTAAGAAAGCAGATTTTACATCTAATTGATGGATTTTCCATTATGTGTTGTGGCTAATGCAGCCAGAACTCTAATTGTGTTTAGTTTTGCTACTTGTGCAAAAGTATCCTCAAAGTCAATTCCCTCCTTTTGTGCATAGCCTTTTGCTACTAGTCTTGCTTTAAATATTTCTATGCTACCATCTGATTTAAGCTTATATTTAAACAACCATTTACAGCCTATGGGTGTTATCCTCTGGTAACTCAGTTAATTCTCGAGTCTGATTTTTCATAATTGATTTATATTCTTAGTTCATTGCTTCAACCCGTTTTGCTTTATCTTTGGCTTGTTTGTAATTCATTGGTTCACTGATATTCATTAAATTAGTCATTATAGCATAGTCATTGTACCTTGGAGGGAGACGAGTTTGTCTTGTTGACATTCTTAGGATTCCATTACCTGCAGGTGTTCCATCCATAATCCTTCTTCTTTCTGTTGTGCCTTCGTCTGAACTTGTAGAATTACTCATGTTGCTTCTGCTACTTTCACTGCTGCTTCTGCTTCCATTGCTTCTGTTATTCTGTTCCTCCTGCTTCTCTTGTGGCTTTTCCACTTCCTTCTCTTGAACTATTGAGTTTAGTTTGACATATTCATCATTATTAGTCAAACTATGACATCATTCTGTTTTGTTACTTGTATCTGTATGTTCATGGAACACCACATCTCTACTAGAAATTAATTTATGAGTTCTAGGGTGAAACAACTTATAGGCTTTGTGATCATTGCAATACCCAACAAAGACACATTCAAGTGATTTAGCATCTAGTTTCCTCCTATCATCTTTTGGTATGTGGGAAAATGCTTTATAACCAAAGATTCGTAGATGCTTAACTTGTGGTTTATATCCATTGAAAACCTCAAATGGTGTTTGAAATTTTAATTTCTTTGTCCAACTGATATTTTTCAAATATACAGCCCTATTCACAGCTTTTTCCCAAAAGCCATTCGAAATATGCTTACCTCGGAGCATGATGCGTGCACATTCAACTAATGTTATGTTCTTTCGCTCTGCTATCCCATTTTGTTGAGGAGTGTGCGATACTGTAAACTGTTGTTGGATACCATTCTCCTTACAATATTTCTTGAAAGCTCCAGACACGTATTCACCACCATTATTGGATCTGATAATTTTAATGCATTTTTTTGTCTCCTTTTCAATCATGGTTCTGAACTCCTTGAAGTATTCAAATAGATCCCCTTTCCTCCTTATGAAGTACACCCATGTGTATATAGATCTATCATCAATAAATGTCAGAAAATATGATGCACCTCCTAAATATCTAGTTTGCATAGGTCCACATAGGTCTGTATGAATTAGTTCAAGCAAACCAGTTTGCCTCTTTTCTTGATGTACTGGAAATTCATCTCAATGTTGTTTTCCAAGTGCACATGCACTACATTCTAAATGTTCAATCTTTATTACTGGAAGACCTTCAACCATAGATTTGTTTTTAAGTAATACAAGATCATGGTGGTTAATGTCGACATACCTTTGATGTCAGAGCTCCTCTGTGGTGATTACGGTGGATGCAAGTTCCTGATAACTGTCTTTGCTCACATCCATCTTGTACATTCCTCCACATCTTGAACCTGTAGCAACAATATTGTAGTGGTTTCGAATGTCTTTGATATGACACTAGTACTTGCCAAACTCTACTTTCAGGTCATTCTCGGTTATGGTTGAAACAGATGTTAAATTTTTCTTAATGCCAGGCACATACATGACATTATGAATCTGTTTCAATTCCCCATTAGATAATCTCACATTTATTATTCCATAACCATGTACTTTGTGTGACCTGTTATCTCCTAAATAGATATGAGTACCATCAAGTTTCTCATTTTATTCATCAAACTATTCTTTCCTACAAGACATATGTGCAGATGCACCTGAATCTATGAACCATGCATTCTCATCATCTGTCTCGACAGAAAGAGCATCTTCAGAAATAAACAATCTCAGATTTTTAAAATCATTAATTCCAGGTGTGTCTGTATTGACAAAGTTTCAATTGTGACTTCCATTGTAGTTTCTATTTCTATAAAATTTCTTCTGATAATGATTTCTATTGAGGTGTCTTGGTTTGCCCCAATATTGACCATCTACATTATTTTTATCAGAATCAGTCTGAGCCATACCTTTCTGTTTTGGATGAAATATGCCTCTGTCTCCATTCCATTGTTTGCCTCTGTCTCCATTCCATGGTCTGCTCCATGGTTTTCCTCTGTGTGTATATCAACCTCTTTCCATCAGTGCCAGGTCTGAACCTCCAGCGTCCAAATCATAGTTCTTCATTCTTTCTTCTTCTTGTATTAGAATCCCAGTAAGTTCTTCAAAATTTGGGGTTCTCCCTCTCGCTGCAAGTGCTGAAATAAACACTTTGTAGTCTGGCACAAAGCCTTTTAGAGTGACTGTTACTAAATCAGAACGTGTAACAATTTCACCTATATCTCCCAATTTATCACTCAGTTCTTTAATGCGAGAAATAAATTTGCTTACCCCTTCATTAGCCTCCATCTTGATTGACAACAATTTAGTTTTGAGAAACAAAACCCGATTTGTTTGATACAGACCTTTGAGCCTGTCCCATGTTTCCTTAGATGTCGTACAGTTTCTGATATGCGGAATTATGTTGTCTTTAATAGACATTCTCAATGTCAATTTTGCTTTCAACTCCCGTTTATTCCAATCTGGAAGAAATGCGGCACTTACAGGCCTCGGCTCATCACCGGTCACAATTGACCACGCATTAGCGGATTCAAGCACATTCGTCAGCTTAAATTTCAAATTTACGTAATTTTCACCATTTAATTTGGATGCTCCATTGATATAAGTGTCAACAAGAGGTGGATTTTCCATTTTACCTTAGTTCACCTAATTTGAAAAGTCGATCTGTATCCAACCAGAGAAGAAATTTGAGAACCGTGCCTTTTCTTCTTGTCAAAGGTGTTTTTGGGGCGCGTAAAGAGAGGCTTGAGCACCTCTCTTCCTCTTCACAGCTTTAGTGGTGCCACTGCTCCTCACCTTTGGCTGACAGACGGTACCACCACTCCTCATTTGAAAATTTTATGGAGTCACCACTCCTCTTCTTCAGCTGATAAATAGTGCCAGGACCACGGCTTTTCCAATGGGTTCCATTTATCTAGGTGGTGACTACACCTTCTATCACGGGTCTAGATCTGGAAACGGCGCGCAGAGGTTCTCCAATGGGCTCTACGTAGAGCTGTGCAGTGATATAGACTAGAATTCGTGTGAGATGTGCAGCGATAACTGCCAATCACTTGATCTTCACATCGCTCTGCTCCTGGAATCCACCTCAGGCAGCAATGACTCTCTTTCAATTGGTAGATTACAGCTGTGGCGACTTCTTATACACCCGACTTCTCCTTCACGGTGATGGCAATGGCTCTAAAAAAAATTTGGCTCTTTCAACACTTGCACCCAACACTCACCTTACAGCTCTGATACCATCTTAGAATTTAGAAGGTAGACAGGGAAGAGCACGAAGGCTCACTCACACAAAGAAATGGTATCAAACCAATTCAATTATCAAGTGAGAATTGATTACAATATGTAGGTGTAGATAGTCACAACAAACCAAATCATAGATCCAAGAAAGGTGGATCTGAAAACTCTACATGCTAATCATAGAAAGTACACATCAACCCAATAACTGGATACCTGCCTAGCATTTCTACATTATTCCAACAGAATGGTCATAAATGTTCATGATCAAAGTAGAATAACACTTTAATATTAGGGAATTCATAATCAAATTACTTTTAAGCAAAATCAAAATCAAATATACTCTACTTCTAACTAGACTTCAAAATCAAATCAAGTATACTTACATTTTTTAATGAATGTTACCATGTAGTATTTAGAAAGTGTTTAGAATGTGTTGAGGATGATATACATTTTCAATATGAATATACAAAATTAAATAGACTTACATTTTTTAAGTAATTTTACCATGTAGTATTTAGAAAGTGTTGTATTGTATCAAAAGTGTTGAAATTTAATTTTTACTACCAAGCAATGCTGGCATAACCTTTTTTACAACGTCAAACATCAAGAAACATGGTTACTAACTTGGATCAATATAAATTCTTAAAAGGCCATTAGCATTTAAATTCAAATTATTGTAAAATAAATTACTTCAATACTACTTTTTTCAAAACAAAATATTTCCTCTCACAATTGTAAAAACACTTCTAGGTTGGTTTGCAATTTACCGAGATATTGCTTTTCAATGAAGAAATGTTTTCCTTATATTCTTTTGCCAGTTGTGCACCTATTCTAGGACGAGAAATTGATCTTCAATTCAATTTTTCCTTCAGCGTTTTATTGCACCTTATGGAGCAATTTCCAGTATAAAAGTGCTTCCCACCTGTTTTATAAAAGTGGGTCGCTTATTTTGAAGCAACTTATTTGTAAAAGTGAGCTTATAGGGAAAGTTGGTAAGGGGGAGGGGGGGATTATTTACTGTATTTTTTTCTCCCATCATCACATGGATCAACCTTCGTGTTGGGACATTATAAACCCACTCCATACTTAGGATAACAATATTTAATCATTATTGATTAATTTCCTACCTACTAGCCTAGATAGTTTGCATCCACTTGCACCACTTGGTCAACACTTGCCATATATACCCCAAGAGTGCCTTTATCCTGATTCTAGTTAGATCTTGCCCACTTTATTGACTGCCAGAATTAGTAACTGCGCCTTCTTGCAAATTTCCAGTATAAAAGTGCTTCCCACTTGTTTTATAAAGGTGGGTCGCTTATTTTGAAGCAACTTATTTGTAAAAGTGAGCTTATAGGAAAATTTGGTAGGGTGGGTTATTTACTGCAATTTTTCCTCCCATCATCGTGGATCAAACTTCAATCGCTATGTGGCTCCTTGGCTCTTTTTTATTCCTTTCTTTAAATGGGCATAACTTTGGCATCTGAAGTCCATTTTTAATGCCATTTTTTTAAACTACCTATTTTTTCGAGATCTTTACATCCAGACGATCAATTTCTTCCTTTAATACCATAATACCTATGTATTGAAATATGGCCACTTCATGTAATAGTTTGCTTACAAGTACCAACTACTTCTCTTAGAAACTTGTATGGATAATGTCATGTGAAGTAGACGACTTTACTAGATTACCTTGGCAAAAGAAACTAAGCTCACTGATGATGATAAGAAAATCAAATGAGACAATAAATTTGATGAAGTCCATGGATTAATTGAGATGTTAATTTCTAATGAGGTACGATTCCACCTTCAAGGAATTGATGTACCAGATATGGCTTGGAAAAAAATGGAAGTTGTGTTTGGTAAACACAATGATATTTGAGGTCACTAGCTTGAAAATGAGTTGGTTGCTTCAAACCCAATTGACTTTTCTTGCGTTCAAGGCTATCTATCTAAATTCAAAACCCTTAGAACCTTAGTTGAAGAACGAAAAATACTTAAGCCATAAAAGCATTGTATTTATGATATTCATTCCAAGCTTAGTCCTACCTTTTCTGATTTTGTATCTACATTTTACTCCATGAAAGAATCTCTAGGGGATCACTATGTCGAACCCACTCTTGAATCCTTTTGTGATTCCTTGATTTGAGAGAAAGATAATCTCGTACAACTTCGAGTAGTCAGCAATGTCGATACATATAGAAAATCCTTAGTGACACAAGAGAGGAAGAAAACCAAGAATCCCAAGAAGCAATATCCTTGCAATAATAAGCAAAACAAAGGTCCCAAACTCTCTCATCCAACTCATCTATCCAATAGGACAAGTGGATCAAATCAAAAGATAAGAAGACTAAGCGCCATTGCAACTTTTGCAGGAAATATGGTCATTGGAATCTAAGTGTTTCAAGAAGATGGTAGCCTTGGAAGCAGTAATGAAGAACCACAACATCAACCTTGATTCATTCTCTAATTCTACAACTCAAGGACATGCACTTTGTGCTTCTAGTTTTTCCTTTAATACATCTTCTTCCTTTTCTTCTAATGAGGTGCTCATTGATTATGGAGCACCTTATCATATGGCTAAGGATAAACCATATTTTCTACTATAAATGAATGTAACACCAAAATAATATTTGGTGATGATGATAGATCTCTTAATGTTGTAGGATCTAGAACAATTCAGGTAGATGGTGGTTAGTTCAATGATGTATTATGTGTTCCACGAATCTCCTACAATTTGTTGTAAGTCTATCAAATCATTCATTTTAATGAAGGTAATACTATAACATTTACATCTCACCAAGTTGTAATCAAGGATTCAAATATCCTAAGCATGCCTTAGCTATTGGAATTGTTAATGAATATTACAAGGTTGTATAGATTCAACAACTTTCGGTCTTTACCATTTCCCTCTGTTTTTATTGCTCATAACGATGAATTGAGCAAACATTGGCATGAGTGATTTGGTCATTTAAACTTTTATTCATTACAACAACTATGTAATAAAAAAAAATGGTGGATGGTATTCCTCTTTTCACTTGTCGAGATGGTTTTTATCTCGGTTGTGTTCTTGGAAAACATCATTGGGACAATTTATAAAAGTGTGCATCTTGACACACCTTGACCCCCTTGCATCTTGTTCACGATGATTTGTGTGGCATGCTTCCTTATGCTTCTTTCTATCATGGCTTCAAGTATTTCTTAACTTTTATTGATAAATTTTCCAAACGCACTTGGGTTACTTCTTAAAACTTAAGAGTGAAGTTTTTGACAAGTTTGTGTCCTACAAGGCCCTTGTAGAGAAACAACTTGGACATCAAACATACAAATAAAGAACAGATAATGGAGACAAATATGTAAACAACAAATTTACTACTTATTGCACTGCATAGGGAATCGAAATACAACATATTGTTCCATATACACCACAACAAAATAGTGTCATCAAGAGAAAGAATCGCACATTAAAAGAAATGGCTAATTTTATGTTCCAAGCTAAGGGATTAAGTAGTCAATTTTGTGTTAAAGCCATTAATTATGTCAATTATATAGTTAATCATGGCTACTCAAGGTGTTCGATATTTTGGAAATATCATGTGTTAGTTAAACACATCCAAGGTTCCGAGTAGTTGATTGCATGATTCACATCAAATGGGCCATTCTTTGCATACTTAAGGACAATTTGGTGATGGGTCAAATTCCTTGAAGCAACAAGTTGATAAGCACCACTCTAATCATTATTTTCCAGAAGAGAATAAGGTGTTTCTTCACCTTCAACCTTATAAGTAGACCTTGCTCAAAGTAAATGTTCAATAGAAGCTTGTGTCAAAATTCTATGGATCCTATCAAATCCCCCAACACATTGGACAATTTGACAATAAATTGGCTCTTCTAGCCCACTCCAAGTTCCATCTAGTGATCCATGTGTCTTATATGAAGAAATTTGTGGGGTCAAAGTGTCAAGTTCATTATAGACTTCTAGAAATTTATGAAGAAGGTTCCATTTGGGTCCAACTGGAAGCAATATTTCCCACTAGAGAGCATTGAATATGCTAGTGCACCATTTGAGAAATTTTGATGTAGTGGAGAGATATGCAGCTAGAAGATGTCAATTGGGAACTGGAAACAGTTTTATAGTAGCTTCCACACTCCATCGTTGAGGACAATACTTATTTTAAATGGGAATGGCATGTTAGAGTCCTATCTTAACCTCCTTGCTTTGCCTCCCTACTTTGGGTACTAATAGTTAGTTAATTAATGTACGATGCCATCATCTTTGACTAAGGCCCATTAGATAGTTAATGGAGAGTTAATGTGAAAAGGTTCCTTACATTAAATAAGGCCTAGTAGACGGTTGTATCCATTAATGACAATACCACAAGTAGTTATACTTGTTGCTATTTAGAAAGCAATTATGGAGCAAAAAAGGCTGTAGAGTGTTTTTTGGAGGTTGTTATTGTATTTGAAGCTTTGCTCATAGGAGGTTTCCCCTTGAAGAAGCTTGTGAACATTGCTCGCTCTTTTGGAGATCTTTAATACAAAGGCTATATTCTACAAGTGTAAATCTTTCTCTGGTATTTAACACATTTTCTTTCTTTGAATATTGTTCATGTTATGCTTTTTTGTTGATTAACTACATTACACCCTTGGATTTCACCACATTGGGTTGTTACCCTATGGGGTAATTATAACTAGCATATTTCTTACCTTCACTTGTGTTGGCCATGCATTGGATTTTTTCTTTTTTTTTCTTCTGGCTAGGGGAATCAAAAATTGGGGTGGAGGTCATTCTCACGTGACACAGGGTCGATTTCCATCTTATACCACTATACCGCTAGGTGCAACCACACTGCCCCCACATAAGTACATGTACTATTCTAGGTTTGAACCCATGACATAACAAGGAGTGCCTTAACAATGCACCCTATCACTAACTAGTCCACACCCCAGGGGCTTCCTTGCATTAGATTTCATCACCATTGATGGATGCACATTTGGAAGGTCCCATGTCTCATATGTATTGCTTGAGCCGTGATTAATATTTCATAAGTTGTGTACTTTACTTTAAGAAACCAAAAGATTAACTAATTCAACAACCTTTTCTTTGAATTAGCCTTTGTCATCCATTGGTTTTGATTGATCCCATAAATTCTTAGTCTATTAAATTGACATGAATTCTTAGTTTATTAAACTAACCCTCCTTCTTTAGTAAACTTACACTAAGTAATCAATTAATTTATCCATCGACCTTTGTTCTAAATCAACCTTTCACATATTACTTTTAATTATTCATGGAGTGTTGAGTTGACCTTCTCTTGGTAGTCCATTGATTCCTTATTCTAGTTTAAAGTTATTTTCTTTCTTCCTAGCATAATCTATTCAATTGAGCGTCTTCTTAGATAGGTTTTGTAATATCCCAAATACTGATATTCTCTAATGTTCTATTGTAGTGCTGACTCACACACTCAATCTTATACAAAAATACGAAATAACTATGCATGCAAACTTGCCATGCAAAAATGCCCTAAAATGTAGTTGAAATAGGGCTATGGGTTTGCAGAGAGAAATTAACACTTACCACTGATATCCCGACTGATAATGACTCCAGGGGTAGTTGCATGCATAAATATCCGGATAGGTGGGAAAGTAGTGCTCCTTTGCTCCGATGTTACCGCCCAATTGTACCGAGGCTCTGCTCGAGCTAAATATGGCGTTTTGGGAGGAGGATTTGTCTGATACCCTCGAAACTTTGCAAATCTAATGGTCTTCCCCTCCTGAAGAGAATGGTCGAAGCATGCGGAATATTTGGCCTCTCTAAATTTTCTAGTGAATTGATCTTGCAGTTTGGTGCTCACACCCTCAAATCCCCTTGATCTGTTGATAGCTCCTCAGAATGAGCAACCGGAGAACTGGGAACCACATAATGCAATGGGATGACCCCGCTGAAGAAGAAGAAGCTAGCATGCGGGAGATAAACTAGAAATCAGAGACTCAATGAATACTTTGGAGTATCCAACTAAATTCCCAGCTGCAAAATGTGAACCTACAAATCAGTAATCTTTCCGAGTGTGTTGGATCCTGAACATTGATGTATACGGTGAATGTCATTGATAAACCTGGATGGTCTATCCCAAAGAGACTAGGGCAGATATCTCACTGTCGAACCCTCGCTAGTTGAAGAAGTTGTCTTCAACCCCAACTATCGCAGTTGCGCACAGTGCTGCTGCTCAAAAGCTCCAAATCAATCAACAATAATCATAGATACTTCCTTTAGTCACATAACCCTTCTTAAATAGATCTTCATATGCTTTAGGGTTTGCATGTCACTTTTAGGGTTTATGCTTCACTTTTGGATGCATGCAATTCTAATTTGATGTTGACTTTAATACTGACTAAACAAGGTCTGCATGCTCCGCATGCTTTAGGATATGAACTATGATGGCCTTCTTTTTACACTGATGACTTAATAATACTGAATTGATGTACCTTTCTGCTCCTAGTGCTATCATCCCTCAGTTATTTCCTTTTCTTTAAGACTCGCTCGAACCTATAGGAATAATATAGGTTAACGGGTGTTCTCATGGTGGTTTAGTTGCAAGGGGACATTAAAATCCTCCCCTCTCGAAATTGCTTGTCCTCAAGCAATATCCGACCAATATACCAAATCATCTGTCCTTGTCTCTTCTTGTCCATTTTTATCAACCAGTTTATTCTGCTGCTGGGTGGCCCTTCTTTTCCTTCGAAATCGTGTTTCTTTTCACCCCTGCTCTATATTTGCTCCTTGTATCTTCTGGGATACTTGTGAGGATCGAGCATGCTAGTTTTGGCTCCTTGTCCAAATCCCCTAAGGCTCATCCTACCTTTGTCTGGAGGTCTACCGAGAAAGCCCTTCGCACACCATTGTTCCTTCATTGAAGTCTTATGTGTTGGAGTTGGCCATTTCCTTGTGTGAGTCTTTTCCTCATGCCTGAATATGGTGGTCATCCCCTTTGTTGTGGCTGACCCTAAAGCTTCATTGGGCATTCCCCTTAGGACTACCCTCTTCCCATCTGGTGCCAGGAACTCCATCTCTAATGTTTAGTAGTTGGTTGAGTATTTCCCAATTGAGTACATCCATTGTACTCCCAAAACAATGCTCGTGTTTGACACATATACCACATAAAATTCGTCCACCAATGTATAATTCCCAAAATGTACCTGTAACTGAGGTATCCGCTGTGTTCATTTCATCCTATGATTTCCAACCATGAAAACGGTAAAGCCCTGAAAGTTCTCAGTGGGAAATATTTTCATCTCTACCCAAGATGCATCTATAAAGTTGTGGGTGGCCCCACCATCAATCAAAGCAATGGCACGTTGTCCCTAGATACTTCCCCTGATACTGATAGTATAGAAGGGGGGGACTACTGTGAGGGTAGCAATAGTGGCTCTCTGTGGCAATTGCTCCAATTCTATACTGTGTAGTTCTCCATCTGGTTTCTGCTCCAACTCATCATCCTCACTGCTATCTGGAAGTACCTCGATGAAATATACTTTCCCTTTACCCATACATCTGTGTCCTGGTACAAGGTTCTTTGCAAGCAAAACATAAGTTCTTCCTTCTCAAATCTCGTTATGTGTCCTCATTCAACCATTCCCTCTATGGGATTATCCCTTCCCTGTTTTCTGGAAGATGGGTAGGGTTTTCCTTGTTTTCCGGGAGACTGGTATTTTTTTGTGGCTGCTTGTTCTTTGGTACAGAATCTTGTAGGTCCAGAGTCCTATTGATAGCATCATGCAAAGTAATTGGCCGGTAAGCCTTCACCCATATGTGGAGTGGCCAAGATAGTGCCTCCGTAAATAGAATAATCAATCGACTCTCTGATATGTCAGATACCATAACTAAAACTCTCTGGAATTCGGATATGAATGTCTCGGCACTGCATGTCTGCTTGAGCTACGCAAGATCCCTAAAATTAATCTTTGGGTCCTTCTTATCAAAGCTCTCCATGAGCCTTTGTGTGAATTCCATGTAGGAAGTGATAGTGTTGTGACCCAATGTCACCAGTCCGTGGTACCACCACTCATGTGCTTCCCCGTCTAAATGTAAAGTAGCCAAATTGATTGCATCTGTCTTTGTCATGGGGTTAAGTTGGAAGTAGGTGTCTGATTTCTGTACCCAAATCCTGGCTGAACAACTGGATGTCCCATCAAAGTTGGGGATAGTTAGTCTCCCCAATGTGCATTGCAACTCAAAATTCTGATTGAATGCTCTATTGAACCCTCTTAGCATGTTCCTGCTTTTTATGTTGCAAAAATTTGAGAAAGTCATGGCTGAATGGAATTCATCTCCCAAATCCTTGTACTCCTGTAAGTACGCTTCAAATGATTCACTAGGTTTTGCTGGCATGACCAGTCCTGCTACTACATCTTCCAAGAAGTGAGGCATAGTAGGCTTGCTGGAAGGTATGTTATATATGTGGGGTGTGTTTTGCATATTGGTGTATGCATGCTTCCCACTACTGCTTATAGACCCTCTATCTACTGGTGAGATAGGTGCACTACTATTACCTAGTTCTGGTTTCGCCGATAATATGTTGATTGCATTAAGTACGTCCTTTTGCCCTTTGGATAGGTCCTGTAATGCGCTTACTAGGCTGCGAAACTCCATCCTATCCTCATATTCTCCCATTCCTTTTCCCCTGTCAGAGTGTATACTTGTTGGGTCCATGTCTGAGTTGGTATCTTCCAGCTGGATATCCTCAAATTCCTTCGTGTACCTACTCTTCCTTCTCCTATAGGTTACAAAAGTGTCCTCTTTTGTATTCATCTACTTCTCATGTTCAAGCCCACAGCTGGCAAGGAAAATGCTCTGATACCACTGTAATATCTCAAATACTGATATCCTCTAATGTTCTATTGTAGTGTTGACTCACACACTCAATCTTATACAAAAATATGAAATAAATGTGCATGAAAACTTGACATGCAAAAATGCCCTAAAATGTAGTTGAATTAGGGCTAGGGTTTGCAGAGAGAAATTAACACTTACCACTGATATCCCGGCTGATAATGACTCCAGAGATAGGTGCATGCATAAAGATCTATATAGTTGGGCAAGTAGTGCTCCTTTCCTCCGGTGTTACTGCCCAGCTGTATCAAGGCTCTTCCCTAGCTAAATATGACGTTTGGGAGGAGGAGTTGTATGATACCCTTGAAACTTTGCAGAGATGATAGTCTGCCCCTCCTAAAGAGAATGGTCAGAGCATGCAGAAGATTTGGCCTCTCTAAATTCCCTAGCGAATTGATCTGACAGTTTGGTGCTCATGCCCTCAATTCCCCTTTATCTGTCGATAGCTCCTCAAAATGAGCAACCAGAGAACTGGGAACCACACAATGCAATGGGATGACCCTGTTGAAGAAGAAGTAGCTGGCATGCGGGAGATAAACTAGAAATCAGAGACTCAATGAATACTTTGGGGTATCCAGCTAAATTCCCAGCTGCAAAATGTGAACCTGCAAATCAGTAATCTTTTTGAGTGTGTTGGATCCTGAACACCGATGTATACGGTGAATGTCGTTGATAAACCTGGATGGTCTATCCCGAAGAGACTAGGGCAGATATCTCACTGTCGAACCCTCGCTAGTTGAAGACGTTGTCTTCAACCCCAAATGTCGCGACTGCGCACAGTGCTGCTACTCAAAAGCTCCAAATCAATCACCAATAATCATAGATACTTCCTTTAGTCCCATAACCCTTCTTAAATAGATCTTCATATGCTTTTAGGGTTTGCATGTCACTTTTAGGGTTTATGTTTCACTTTTGCATGCATGCAATTCTAATTTGATGTTGACTTTAATACTGAGTAAACAAGGCCTGCATGCTCTACATGCTTTAGGATATGAACTCCGATGGCCTTCTTTCTACACTAATGACTTAATAATACCGAATTGATGTATCTTTTTTCTCCTAGTGCTATCAGTCCTCAGTTATTCCCTTTTCTTTAAGACCCGCTCAAACCTATGGGAATAAGATAGGTTAACAAGTGTTCTCAGGGTGGTTTAGTTGGAAGGGGACATTACCAGTTCGCACCCATTAATTTGTTACTTAACTACTTACTTTTGAAGACCTTTACCCCTTCCAAATTGACACATTTTAACACCTTGCAAAGAATTTTCCACTCTTCAACTAAATCTATTATGGCTACCGTCTAACATTTTTTCTACCAAAAAAAACTCAGTTTTTTCTATTAATAAAATCATATTGTTTAATTGGCCCGCCTGTAAGAGTACATAAACTCATTATCTGATATATCATCATGCAAAAGTCTGAAACTTAAACAAACAAATATATTAGAAAATCCAAAAGGTAGAAAAGAAAAACAGAATCTTTACATCATCTAGTTTAACCAGGAAAAGGGTATGGTGGTAAATGATCTTTTTAATGAAGATGTTTATTTTAATGATATCTTCGTAGATTGGATTTAGCAAGATGTTCTTAGGAAGTTTGCTAAACTTTAACTAATCAATTACCAGCTTTGAGTCACTAAAAATCTAAAACTTCTGTACACGATTGAGCCAATATCATCACAAGCAATGGCCATCAATTCAGCTTAATAGCCATTTAACATGACTTATAGGAACTAAGGATGGGGCCACTAAACCCGATGCTTGGGAGCAATGGCAAGCTCAACTAGGTTTAATGTGATAACAAAGTTAACTAGATGGAGAAATCTTCTAGTGCAACTATCGGGTACCTGATCTGAATTAGACAGAATGATGAACTATCATGGAAAAAAGCATATGTTAATCACCGGCCTACATATAGTCTCAACCATAATGTCAAAGTAGATCATTGAACAACACTGGGTGGAGTAGGGAATTGAGAAACAGAGAGCATATCTAACTGATGTAAATTTCCATGGATGCGAATTGGAAAAAACGAAACCTCAACAATATACAATGTTATGATAAATTCTGGTTTTAGAAGTTAAAAAATTTAAAAAGCTACATCATTACAGTGCGGTAACTGCATCTTTCCTTTGTACCTATTTGATTTTCTGTATAATATAACTTGCACTTTGTATAATAAAAGAAAAACAAAAGATGCAATTAGTTAGCAACAGGCTAGTCCGATCAGCTAAAGTTGCCCTGGCTCATGGCAATAAAGTTAATACCCAAGCAGTGAATGCATAATCAAAAGAGAAAACAAGAACAAAATAAAGTTCATTCTTTGGGAGAACAACAATAGAAATAGACTGTCATGTTTTATTCTCATGAATGTTCTTTTCATAAGCACTATCCCGTCCAATATAGTCTAGAATTTTCACTGGTCTAACAGTTATGGAATCAAGATTTCCTGTCAAAGAGAAGTGGGCATACTGCATTTGCAGATTCTTGCATGCCATTACACCAGCAATGGTGGAAGCCCTCAACAGCAATTTCATTCAGTTCTGGTTGTTCTTCATATAACCTCTAGAATCAAACAGTCCATAGAGTTTTTTGAAAGTCTGGCAATGAAGGGCCACATTAACATTAAACGAATTCTTCATTTGCATTGATATGGACATTGTCTTGTGAATTTACACCAGCATAAATTCATCTTAGCCATAATCTTTAGGGGAATACAAAACTGAGACACAAAGCTCAAAGTAGTTAAAAAATAAAGAGTATATATATACCAAGAAAAAAACATATACTTATATTTTGGAGATGAAACCCAATATACATAGGCAATGCTATTTCCAGCATTGGCAAAAAGCAAAAAATCTACTGTTTAACCAGAAATACGTAAACTGATTTACAGTCTTTTCCTATTATATAATCAATCTTCATATTCAGATTTTAAGTCTCTTCACACTTCTTCCTATAAAAAACTGAGTTTAAACAACATATACCAAAAACGTTTTGTGTTCAACATAATCAGAAATATAGAGAGAGAGAGGGGACACAGCTTGAGAATTTCCATCTATCACTTCAGACACCTCTATGGTACTTCTTCCCCGATCTTTAATGCTTCTTTTGATAGCTGGTCAGCCTTGCAGATAAGTACCCTGAATACTTGCTGGAAGGCAAGTGAAGAGAATTGGGCTCTTGCCTTTCTAATTATATTTAATAACGGAATAAGAACTAAATCCTCCAATCTGGGTATTCCATTTGTCCACTCTACTACTTTGGAGTCTCCTATGACATGTAAACCAGTTGATTACTTTTAATTTATATAATGGTAATATTTTTTTTTTCAATTTCTTCTTTTAACGTTAAGGATCTTAATTTCATTTATACAAACCTTACATAGATGATACTTCTCACTCATTCTGGGATGTAATGTAGAATGTACCTAGCTTCTCTCAGAGCAGCCTGAAACAAGTTCAGCTTCACATGTCTTTAATGGCAGCCTCTCATACATCCTTGTTCCAGGCAGCTTAATCTTACTTGAAACTAATCTCAGCCCCTGAGGCAGTGTCAGCTTATTCCATCTTTGTTGGATGAAAATCACAATGGCAAGCACCGCAGCAGTCACTGGAATAGCAATATCTCCAAACTTCGAATAGAAATCTGAGGCAGGATTTGCAAAGGAAGAATTGAGAGATGCATATTCATATGCAAAGTAAGGATTGAAAACTCGAGGCTCCAAGTAATCATAGATGTGAGGAAGGAGCTGCAGAACAGTGATACCAATGTAATATAGTTTCCTGAGTGGTTTACGTTCAAAATGCCAAAGAGTATTACCAACAATTTGAGGAAGCAGAAAGAAATCCTGTACCAGACCCACATACTCCATAAGTTCAGTCTCCCATTCATGTTGGTTGTGCGAATAGCGTTTTGGGCGGCTACTGGTCTTCACATTATGAACAATCAACACAATTAAAAAACCCATAGCATGCATCGCTGAGGAAATAGCAAGCACTCGTTTATCACTTGGGACTCTCCAAGGCTCTGAAGGACTCCTTGTCAGCAACCGAATACGAGATTTCCAAACCTTTTGGAACATTCTAAGTGTCAATAGACATGCAATCAACAGTAGCAGTTTAACCATGTAGTCAATCCCGTCAGATTCTTGGTTCTGAATCCGAACCCAAAAAACATTATCCATGGGCTCAGATTTCATCCTTTTGAACAAGGCCTCTGCACCTGTTATGAGAGGAATACTATATCCAAGTGCCTGAAGACCCAGCATGACAAGAGAGATGTATGGAGCGACTTCTGTCTTCTCTCGACTGTAGAATAATTGGCTCAGAATGCACCCAATCATCATCGATAGTGTCAATATACGCAACCCTCGTTCTACATTTTTGCGAGAGATGATCTCTTCTCTCTGACTCCGATATAGAATGAGAATATTCTGGATCTCGATTTGCCTAAAGAAAAATGGGCTGTCTTCAGTTCGTTGGCTTTTGACTGAAATTTTCATGGTTGGATTTACGAACCACCTAGCATTTGTAGGTGGATATTCCACTTTCACTTCAATGAGGCAATCAAAACCATCCTCCAGATCCCCAGTAGCATGCAAAACTTTCGATGAAACTCGAACATCCCTTCGGAGGTCCCTGCATCCGAATAGGAACATTCTACCCACTCTTGGATCATAGAGACCCTCAAGAAAAAGATTTGAAACATTTCCTTTCAGTTTCAGTTGTGCAGCAACTTTCAAGGATTTCTCCTCTGGTCCTTTTGAATGAGCCGATTCCTGAAATTTCTCAGGTGTGACAGAAAAATTTGAAGCCTGCTCCCAATCAACTCCCACAAATTCTTCAATGGCTACAACATTCAAGACTATTAAGCTCTTGCTAAAATTCCCTTTGGAGAATGGGTTAAACACACCCGATGAATGCACTGAGAGATCCTCGCTTAGAACCGAGAAACTCTGTCTTGTCTTTCCAGGTTCTTTATGGGGATACTTCAAGAATGATTTGCCAAAACCTCCAGGCTCTGGCTGATCTTTCTCCAGTTGGGCCAATTTGGCCTTGTTGTATTCGTATGAAATTTTGTTTAACACATCCTGAGGCAAATATTGAGGATGCAGAAGCTCAAATGAGAGAGGATAGAAGGAATTTGTAATGTTGTCAATGCTGAAAATACTGCCAACAATTACACTTCTTTGTTTTATTGAAAGCGAAAGGGGGATGTAGATGCATATTCGAGAATTACAGGAACTGTCATCCTTGATGGATCCAAGGCATCCCACCATACACAGCTGACCAGAAGATGAGTCCCATTTTCCCTCGGCAGGCAATGTTAAGCCATTAAGGCCTGTTCTCTTTCTTGCCAAATACCCATCCTGTGAAGGAGGCACAACTCGAAAAACGGCACTAACATCTGCAGAACCTGAATTAGACAAGTCTTTACACATCAAATCCTGCATATAAAGCTTTGTATGATCAAAACTGCCGTTAGTTTCATGAACTTCATTATCCATAATGAATGGGCCCAACTTGCTACAATAAGCATCTGTGCCATTACACTGCCAAGTAGGAACCACATCCAAACCCTGGCGACGCATCAGTCGCCTTATAGCCGAACAGAATTGCTTCCCTCTGTATATTTTAATGCCTTTTGACTGGAAATTGTCTGGAGATTGGCCAGGAGCACAAGCCTTTGCCACCAGGTTCTCAGAATCAAATTCGTAGTTCGAACCAGCAGCCAATTGTGAAGAGATTTCCATTTCATCAAAATATGTTGAACTGGAGTGCCGATTGAGGCTTGTAAGTGTTCCCCGAATCTCCCTGCTGGTCAGGGAAAGCTTGCTTGGATAGCGCAAGTGCAGCAAGATTCTATCATCTTCTGACAGAGTAGGGGACTGTGACTCTGATTTTTTAAACCCATCCCAAGGATTTTCAACATTCTTCCCACGGGTGGGTAAATGAGTTGTGCCCAGCATACACAACAACCGTTCTTCTTGAGAGTTTTTCAATTCCAGGTAGACTCCTTCGAGATGAATCCTAAGAGAAGTGAAGCCACTATAACTCTCAAAGTCTTCGCGGCTTTCATACTCGTAGGAGATGCTTTGACCTGTGGAGGATATGGCCAACTGTAAAATCCCAGTTACATTCACCATTTTGCTAGAAACCTTGTTTGGATCCACACTTTTTATCCAGAACGAGGACAGATTGATAGGCGAATAGTTTTCGTTGACTCTGTAATTGGCGGCACTTGTCGTAAATGGCATAAGAGGAGCAGAGCCCTTCTGTTGCTTCCAATCTCCATTTACAAAAGTTAGCTCCTTCTCAATCATATATCTTCGGTTCCGGTCGGGAGGCAGCTCTGAAGCCTCTGCTAAAACAGAGCTACATTCCTCCTTTATCTCATTAAAACGACCGTAAACCGATGGATCATTCGATTCCATGGCCGCAGTGCCAAGAGGGTAAAACCTGGCGAGGCAGTAAATAGAGGAAGAGGAAGTCACAGCCAATACCCATATCCCAAACAGAGCTGGGAAATACGTTCCCATGTTTTTTCTCAGTCCAAGCCACATTTGCATCCCAAACGGATTCAGTTTTTTCAAGTAAAGGACGAGGTTCATAATATGTTTATTTATATGAGAGTTGAAATAAGAATAATAATAATTTATGTTATGATTTATGATATTTTAAGCAAGAAATGAATAAATATATGTTTTAACATTTCATGCCGTATATATTATACTATTTTTTTCACACTGCAAAAAACAATGTGATATATTATGATATCATGCTTATTCATAAACCATTGTCTTTTCATAAAAATACATTTTCACCTCCACGCATATGAAACAAAAATGATACATATTCAGAGTCTTATCAGATTTATACTATCATATCTTATTAAAGGCCAAGGCCCAAGTACCTGTACCAACTGTTAGCAAAACATAATGTTTATTCCTATATAATATCTCATAAAAGACAAAGTCCCTATACCAACTATTAACAAGACATATTGTTTACTCGAGCAACTAGTAGACTGACTAAACTGCATTAAAAATCCTTAAGCTGTCAAAAGGCCAAAGGCCAAAAGATCTTTATTTCTGAATTCTTCAAAGTAGATATGTCATTTATAGTGGATGGACTCAAAACAATTTATATTAATAAGAAGAAATGAAGAAAACCTTGAAAACTTTAGAGGCTTCCAAAGAGCTAACTTTATAGAATTCAAGAAAAGAAGTAGTCATTTTAATACTTATTTGTACAACGTTAGAAAATTATTTGTACAACTTTAGAAATAATTTTCTGAAAGATAAAACTATTTCTTGCTTTCCAAACTTCCTAGATGGTTAAAAAAGGCAAAACATAGAGTTTTCTCTGATTTCTTATCCAGTGCATCATGTTGTCTTCAAACATGTAACAGTCCCAAGAAGCAACATACATAAATCTCTTACCCAGTTCAGCCCAAACTTCCTAATAAAAATAATGTGGACCAAAAATATGGTTCACCATCTCCAACTCATTTTTACATAGAATACACCTTCGAGGGTCAATGAATATCAACAACAGGAAATGGAGAAAACCTTGAGGCTGCCAAAGAGCTAACTCTCTAGAACTCAAGAAAACAAGTAACCACTTTAAGAGGAAATGGAGAAAACCTTGAGGCTACCAAAGAGCTAACTCTGTAGAATTCAAGAAAAGAAGTTGCCACTTTAATACATAAGTAAATTATTCCTTGCCTTCCAAACATTCTAGATAGTAAAAAAAACAAAACTTTCTAGATAGTTAAAAAAGCAAAACATAAAGTTTTCTCTGATTTCTTATTAGTGCATCATGTTGTCTTCAAACATGTAACAATCTCAAGAAACAACATACATAAATCTCTTACCTAGTGTAGCCTAGACTTCCTAATAAAAATAACATTGACCAAAAATATGGCTCAATGTCTCCAACTCATTTCTACAGAGAATACAACCCCTCTTTTATAATGGATCTCATGTTAATATCTTTTTATGAAAAAAAAGTCAAACAAAACACTTAATTTTAAAGAAAAGTGCCATTGCCTAATAGTCTTTGTCCACCAGCTGGAAATATCTACCTACCCTTTTTCCAAAATAAAATAATAAACCAATTTTGCATTAATGGAGCCATCCTCTTATTGAAGTTCCATACTAATTTGTCATCAAAGTTTAACAAAGCTATACTTGTATTATTATGGTGTCCACAAAATTGCCCCACTCAATTAACATATATAATATAGGAGTAAACTTTCTTCATGATAATATAGGAGTAAACTTTCAACTTATAATTCTATTATATATAAAAAAAATAAACATTATTATAATATTATATTAATAAAAAGATGATGATGATGATGATGATGATGATGATGACGATGATGACGATGATGATGATGATGATGATGATGAAAACGACAACAAAGACAGCGACGGCGGATGATGATGATGATGAAGAAAACGACGACGGCGGAAGATGATGATGGTGACGATGATTATAATGAAGACGACAACAACGGCGGTGATGGATGATGATGATGATGATGATTATGATGAAGACGACGATAGCGATGGCAACGACGATGACGACGACTTGCGCATTAAATTCAAAGTCTAACCAGAAAAATTCATAGAGTTATAAATTTTCCACATTTACTATTAAATGAATATACAATAAATTTGTGTGAACATAAGATATTGTGGAAAATCCTATATAGAAAAACCCATATAAAGATGTTTTTTTTTCTTTATCAATTAAGTTATGAAATGAAAAAGTAAAGATAAATTTATTATTAAGTTTTCATGGAGAATGTGCCTTGCATGATAGTTATAATGTCTTCTATTTCCTTTGTCATGCTCCAGTATCCCACTCTTTCGTTGTAATAAATTATGGAACATTAATAAATACAATAAGAATGGAACCCTCTTCTTTACTTATCTCAACAATGGAACAATAATCAATATATTAGGAATATAACCTCCTCCTTTTTTAGGAGCTAATCTTTAACAATTACCTAATGGTCATCTAGGATTAGGATTAGGGCTTTTGTATGCCTCAACTCCAAATAAGGGTTAGGGTTTTGGATCGTCTAGAATATTTTTGAAAGTCCACATTTGAGTAGCTCCACATATTTGAGTATCGCACAATTGTATAATGGTGTTCAACGCGATAAGTCAACTTGTGGGAGGCATAACTTCTTCATATGTTCTTAATTGAGATGCACTTTGCATTGTTGGAAAGCTCTAGATGTGTAGAACAATGTCAAGAGGTTGCAAAATTGCTCTATAAAATGGTATCTTTTATGGCGTTAAGTGCTCTATGGTAAGTAAGACTTGCCCATTAAATTCAAGGTCTAACATGAAAAATTCATAGAGTTATAAATTTTCCACATTTACTATTAAATGAATATACATGTATATGGATACACTTCATTTTTTTTTCAATTTATTTTCAAAAATTATAAATTTTATTTCAAAATATTTAAACAAACCGTAATTCAAATGGATTTTCAACTTATAATTGCATAATATATAATAATAAAAAACATTATTATAATATTATATTATTATAAAACTTTGACAAAATTGGATGATGATGATGATGATGATGATGATGGTGGTGGTGGTGGTGGTGGTGGTGGTGGTGGTGGTGAGGATGATGATGACGACGACGACGATGGCAACGACAACCTACGCATTAAATTCAAAGTCTAACAAGAAAAATTCATAGAGTTATAAATTTTCCACATTTACTATTAAATGAATATACATGTATATGGATGCACTTCATTTTTTTTTCAATTTATTTTCAAAACTTTTCTAAATTTTATTTCAAAATCTTTAAACAAACTTTAATTCAAATGGATTTTCAACTTGTAATTTCATTATAAATAAAAAAACTAAACATTATTATAATATTATATTATTATAAAACTGACAAAACTTTAAGTATGATGATGATGATTCCAACTTTGGTTTATCGTACCTTAAGAAGGATAATACCTGGTTTACTTTAAAATCTTGTTATTGTGCTAAAAAAGCTTGCTAAGAAGCTTTCCAAGCTCACTATAGTTTTGACAGGTTAAGAGGTCATAAAGGTTTGTAAATTGTAGCAATTACTATGAAACTCATATCTAATGTGGGTGTAAGCAGGGCACTCTAAGAGAAAGTGATTTTCATCCTCAACGTTCATAGCCTCACACAAATGGAAACCCTTTCCACCCATGGAGTTTTAAGAATAGACCAATGCCCTGGTTTGCTATGGAGTTCATGAGAGTCCGTTCTAATTTTGGCTATATTAATTTTCTTCCATGAGCTAGTTACTACCGAGAGATACTTTTGATCTTTCAAGGTAGGATTAATGACCTCCTTGTAGTATCTTAATTTTCTCTTAACCGCTAAATTTTCCTCACACCACATATTTTTGACATTATCAATGTTTTGCAAAATGTTGTTTTCATCAATGCCCCAATGATTTAACCAAGCCATGCTATCTTTAAACCAACACCGCTTGAGGCATAGTTTCTTTTGAATTGAATTTAAAGAAATTTTGGGAAGTCTCTCGTTTCCCATGTTATTTATCTTATGCTTGTACATCAGGTATCTAGTCATAGCCATGCTCTCGATGGGGGAAAGACCCACTTCTATGAGGAGAATAGAATAAGTCGTGTTGCTTTTAATTTTGAGGTTATAAGTTATAAACCGCTTCTGGATTTGCTCAATCTTCCTCCAAGATTCTCTAGAAATGTTCATGGGGGATTTACCTTGTTGAACAATATATTATCACGTTCATTCATAAAGGGGAGTTTTTAATTGTGAAAAATAATGGTTTCACTAAGTGAAGACCCGCTGGAAATGTTGCACCCCCATACTTCACAACCATACAAGATAACATCATAACATGGATGAAAATAGTTTCAAATAGGAACTTCTTTTTATCCCACATGACCAGATTGATTGATTTATAGTTACTTTTAATATCAAAATAAGATTTCCACCCTCCATTATCCTTTCCTCAATGCTATAGTTCCAACTGAGCTTGTGATGAATATCAATTCTAAGATACTTGTAAGAAGTCACTTCCTCTAGATTTCTATTATCATAAATAAAAATTTGCATATGTGTCTTTCTTAGATTTTATAATCATGATTTTGTCTTATCGGTGTTAACAATCATACCCATGTTAAAGAAAAAATATTTAAGAATTATTAATTGCTTATCGAGAGCAGAAGGACGCCTTGCCCTAAGAACAATATCATAAGCATAAAGTAGGAGGATGATAATTATCCCATCTAAGATTGTATCGGTGCAACCTTCATCTTCTAAACACCTTTCTAGCTTATCAATGTAAATGCAAAAAAGGGTAGGGGAGAGGGGGCAACCTTGTTTAACTCCAATATCACAATTTATTTCTGTTGTCCACCCCTCATTATTCTTAAGCTTGGAAATGACCTTTTCGTGTAACCTATCATGCCATCTCTCATCTCAAACGGAACCTTAAGCTCCTCTGACCTATTCCAAAGGTTATTTCTAGGCACTATATCAAAAGCTTTTCTAAAATCCACAAATCAAAAAAATATGCGAGACTTATTATTACGACATTCCTATGCAATGATCCTAAGTGTAACAAGGTGGTCCATGGTTAAACGATGCCTTCTAAAACCTATTTGGCCTTTATCCCACTTACCTTCCATTTCTAGTCATTCATTGATCTTCTTTTCCAAAATAACACCATATAACATAGCTAGGACAGGGATAATCATAATAGTCTGATAATTAGAGGGGTCATTTTTATCAACACTTTTGAAAATAGGAATAATGAGGCTTTGATTCCAAGGTGTAGGAAACCCTTGCTTGACCGCTTTTAAAGAGTTTGTGGATGTGGGGGATGATGACATGCCCTCCAATGTTTAATATTTCTTCTTGGTAGCCTTCAATGTATTTGGATTTTCCATTTGCTAAGCGCTTAACCCCGAAATCTATGTCTTTGAACGAGAAAACTTATTTCATTGTAAGAAAGGTTTGAATGTTATATTTGATATCCGGGGATTCGTAAAAAACTTTTAAGATAGGAATTCCAATATTTTAAAGAAATTCTATTGTCTTATTTTGTTTTGCTTCTTTTGTTTGCGAGTTAGAATTTGCCTCCAAAATTTGATACCCTTCCTCAAACTTTAATAGAGTACTATATTTCTAACAATTTTATTTAATGTTTTTAAATTATAAAAAACTCTTAACCTTGTATATTTTTCGGGAAATTGATCGAGAAACCTATCAATACTTCCTCATATTTTATGGATGGTAAGGGTAGGAAACCATCGGCTTCACTAGCAAAAGGCATAACCTCGAAGGACCCAAAGCTCAAACGCGTAACCTTCTCCTCTCCGAAAAAATATACACACGTTTTACCAACTAAACTATCCCTTGGAGCTTCTTATCCTTATATATTATCAGAGTAAAATTTCTACCTGACCATTTGCACCGATCGGACGACCAGCAATGCGTGATGTAAAAGCTCACGCGAGCTAGATCGTCCGATCGGTGCAAATGGTCGAATAGAAAGTTTACTCCTATATTATCATGAAGAAAGTTGCTAAATTCTTTAAATTTTATTTAAAAGACTATAAACATTTAATAAAACTATATCTAATTCCACGAAACATTTAAAGTTATATCTAATTCCACTAGGTGTTGAACTCTTCAAGTACTCAAATTCCACATTGCATTCAAGTCTTTAAGTACTTTATCTTTCAATCTCATCACGAAAGGAAATTGATTAGGCATTATTATGTTCGTGCTCCTATGAGTGCAGGGATATATAGTAACGGATTTTTGCTGATGATGGGTTGACCAATCTTTCTGCGCAGCTGAAAGTTATCCATCTCTTTCCCTCATATCTCTCTGGGGAAGATCGATGTCACATCCCCGGTTTTGACCCCGTTTGCATGATGTATATATTGTAATTAATCGGGGTGAGGAGCTCAAGGCAAAAGCCCCACCATCGATTTTGTTGTTTATGTTGCGGCAATGGGGATAATTGCCGATGGTATGTTGTGCTATCCGGCACATTTTAATTTGGCATCATGTAAACCCGCACATCAATTAAAATAAACCACAACCAGCTACGGCAGTGCAACGTTGAATGAAAAGGGCATGGTTCCAAAGGATAAGGGGTGGGGGATGTCAAACCTTGGTTAAGGGGAAAAACCCATGTTTTATTGCCTTTGTTGTTTGTCAACCTCTTTAATGCTTCAGAGCTGGTGGTTGAGGAGATATGGCTGAGTGGTTGAGGGCAGTTATTGCCTTTGGGAGTGGTGTGGCAGGGCTGTCAGCTCCATACCCACATCCACACTCCACCCACGTCTGCCCATTCTTCTCCCTCACGCACTCTCCCTGGTCAGTGGACTCACTCACCACGATTTTGGGTCTGTTGGTTCCTCACGCACAGGTTTTGGGGCGTTTTTGGTCTCACGCAGGTTTTCTTCCTCTCCCCCACGAGTTGCTGAGCACCCACGACCTGCAAATTCGCGTCCTTCCTGTTAGTGGTGCATCCACGGGCAAAAATGGAGTCGTTTTTCCGCACGCAGGGCCTCCGTTGTCTATTATTTTTCCTTGCTGGGTCGGATTGTTTACCCACGCACAAGCATTCTTCTGTTTGGGGCGCACATAGTGAGCTGAGGGCCGTGCTCTTGCATCCACGACTGACTGTGAAGGGCCATTCACGTTTTTGGCTGTCTCACAGATTAATTGGGTCGTTTTCCCTGCTGTAAGTTGTGCTCGCTGGTAGATTTCGGGGATGTAGTCTTCCCCATGTTGTGAATGTATTTGCTGTTACGTTTGGGGGCCATTGTAAATTCGAGTGAGAGTCATTTTGGCCACGATAGGGCCAAGAATGACTCAGGAATTCGTTTTTCCCTGTTTAAGCTGTGACAGCTAAGTAATTTCCTGAGTGCAATGGTTAGTCTTCGGACTGTGCTGGCTTGGCTTGTTTGTTGAAAGCCTGTGAAACCCAGCTGTGATTGGTTTGTTGTTTATGTCCCCTTGGCTATGTATAAGCCTGCAATTAACCCTTATTCCGAAGGAATCATGCCCAGCTCGGGGGTGGAAGCGTTGTTGAGAGATTGATGAGCAAGCTGGCCTATGGTTGGGTGGAACGTTGCAGCGACGTAGCTGGTTGCGGGTGAATTCTTCATCAAAGATAAGTACTGCTGTTCACTGCATCTATGTAATTTATATTGATGTTCGAATGCTGGAATGTGTTTGTGTTGCTTCCGTTGTATGATTGAAGATAAATGCATCTGTGTATGCTTAATTCCAGCATTGATTTCATTTGATTATGTTCATGGGCTGTTTTCCCGGCTGTGTTTGTTGTGTTCGTCGCGTCCTCTTCGCCGGGTGAGGGATGGGGACGTGACAATCGATGTGCCTTTACCAGTCCTGTCTCCCTTTCGGAAATTGAGGGTGCACTAAAGACTTTTAAAAAAGATAAGGCCCCTGGTCCCGATGGCTGGACAGTTGAGTTTTATTTATGCTTCTTTGATCTGCTGGGTCCTTCTTTGGTAAACCTGGTGGAATCCTCACGTCTTCTGGGGAAGGTTGCACCTTCCATAAACTCTACTTTTATCGCTCTTATACCTAAAGTTGATCACCCTATTTGCTTTGGCAATTATCGGCCCATTTCATTATGCAATCTGTGCTATAAATTGATCTCGAAAGTGGCAGCCTTGAGACTAAAACCCTTTTTGGATTCCAATATCTCTCCTCAGCAGTTTGGCTTCTTAAAGAATCGCCTGATTCATGGGCCTGTTGCCATTACACAGGAAGTACTCCACTCTGTCAAGCTCATGAAAAAATCAGCTCTTATTCTTAAGTTGGACTTGACTAAGGCGTTCAGTAGGGTAAATTGGACTTTCATCAGGCTGTTACTTATCCAGATTGGGGTTCCACTTGTGGGTGTGAACTGGATTATGGGGTGTATTTCTTCTACAAATTTTGCTGTTATTGTCAATGGTTCACCTTCCTCTTTCTTTCCCGCTTCTCGGGGCATTAGACAGGGCTGTCCCTTGTCCCCGTTACTCTTTATTTTGGTCATTGAAGGACTTAGCCTCCTGATCGCAGATGCCAAGCGGAATGGCATTATCAAAGGTATTAAGATCTCGGATAATCTTTCACTCACACACCTACTATTTGTAGATGATGTGATCCTCTTCGGGATGGGCACTTTTGAGGACTGGATAGATTTTAAGGTTATACTTGATACTTTCTGTGAGGCCTCTGGCATGAAGATCAACATGGACAAGTCCTGTTTCCTACATTATGATTTGGATGATGCTGTGTTGAGTATAATTTCAGACATTATGCCATACCGTTTTGCTCACCTCAACCATGGCTTTACTTACCTTGGCTTTTTCTTGAAGCCCTCAGGCTATCTTGTCAAAGATTGGATTTGGCTCATCACAAAATTTGAAAATCGTATTAGCCATTAGTCAACCCGGCTCTTGTCTTTGGTTGGTCGCTTGGTCCTTGTCCGTTCTGTTCTTACCAGTGTGCCGGTCTATTGGTGTGCACTTTTCCCCATCCCATCCTCCATTTTGGATAAGCTCAGGAAACTTATCTTTTCATTCCTATGGGGGTCTTCGGCCTTGAAAAAGAAGTTTCACCTGATTGATTGGCACATGTTGGCTCGACCCATCTCCCAGGGGGTCTGGGGTATAAAACATCTTCCACACTTTAGTTTATCATTGAGAATGAAGAATTTCTGGTTTGCCTTGAACAATCCTGGAATTTGGAATCAACTCCTGAGGGAAAAATATATGAAGAATTTGTCTATACAGTCTTGGTGCAGACTTAAAAAGTTTAGACATTGGAATGTTTCTCTTATTTGGATGGGCTTTATAAAAACCTTGCATTGGATTGGGAATGGCCTAATTTAGCAAGTTGGAAATGGTTCAGAGGTCAGAGTTGGTGCGGACCCAATTGTTGGTTTAGGCTGTTCCTATATCCTGTCGGATGAGCTGAGAACTTACCTGGAAGACTATGGCATTACCACTCTCGATCAGGCAAAAAATCACGCTATAGGTCACTGGTTTTCTGCAGAGGAGTTAGATTTATGTGAAGAATGGAGTATGCAATGGAGTTTATATATCAAAGGATTAGAATATAATCGGATCAGGTTAATTGAGGAGACTGATAAGCTCCTATGGTCATTTGGGAACTATGTGGGTCCTATCAGTGCTGCTCTTGGCTATGACTGTATTGTACAAAACAACATTTTGGAGGAACATAACCAGGTCTTGTCTTTGCTTTGGTCCTTAAAGTTACAGCTGAAGATTATCTGTTTTACCTGGTTGTTGGTAAGGGACGGAATCCTCACCTGGGATCATCTGCAATCCCGTGGGTTCAATGGCCCTAGTAGATGTGTCTTTTGTGAAAGAGAAATAGAGGGCTGTGGACATCTGTTCCTATTGTGCCCTTTCGTGGTGAACATTTTCACTCACTTCTCGAAATGTTTGGGTTTCACCTTCTCTCCACATGACATTGTGCAGTCTTTCATGGTTCACTGGTTCAACTCCACTGCTATATCTGTTTCTTATCGTTACATCCCTGTCATTGTCTTCTGGTTCCTGTGGCTCCCTCGTAATCATTGTATTTTTGAAAATGGGAAACCTTTCACCTCCCTGCTCATATCTAGGATTGAGTGTATGCTTGCCCTTTACCCTATGCCTCAATTAAAAAAAAAGAGCCGACAAATTGGTCCTAGGCCTTGGCATGTCTTTCCTGTTGGATATTTTGATGGTGCGGCTCAATGGAATATGGGAGGTGCTGGGTTCGTGATCTATATTAGTGAAACCCATTATTACTGTTTTTCTGTGGGCTGTGGGATTTGCACCAATACACGTGCGGAACTGCTGGCTCTTTGGTCTGTCCTCAGAGTTTGCTTATTGATGGGTCTGCCCATACAAATGATCTTCGGTGATTCAATGGTGGTTATCTCATGGGTTAAAAGACTGTCAGCCCTTAAAATACCCACATTGAAACATTGGTGCGAAGAGATATTTTCTATGTTGCATCTTGCCCCACCAGTGACCTTCAATCATATTTTCCGGGAACACAATATGCTAGCTGATGATCTATCAAAGAAGGCACTTAAAATGGAAATGGGTTCTGGATATTACTCGGAAAATTTGGATGGGTTGGTCATTGGAGATGGACATTTTACACTTTTTTTATGGCTGTTACATTACTTTTACAGCATCCGGTCATTATGATAAGTTTTTTTCTTTTTATTGCCTGTTTTGGAGGATTTTCAGCTAGCTGTAATGCTTCTAGGGATGATATGTTTAAAGGACACATTAGAATGAAAGGATTTCTGACCTGAACCTTCAGGGATGATGAGAAAGTCTGCTCTTGATCAGACTTTGTATTTACTTTTTTGCTGTATGGCTGGTTGTTCAGTTTGTATTTACTGTTCAGTATGTATTTGTTGTTTGTACTTGTTGTGATGTCCTTTATGTTGGCTGGTGGGACTGGGACTGGACTGTCATGACATACTCATGTAATTGTTTAATATGTCTTTTTTATTCATAATGAATATCAAAGACTGGTATTTTTTCCTCTGAAAAAATATAGTAACGGATTTGGACATATTAGTTTGTCAATACATCCCCTTAATTTTTTTCATGGTCAATGTTTGATATAGTTTTAATTTTTTTAGTAAATTAAATTTTTGCACGAAGAGAAGTGAGGTGTTTTTCAGTCTAGTATGGGAGAGATGTTGTCACGTTTGTATGTGACTCTCTAATAAAATAATAATAAATTTTATACCCAACATGTTGGCCTACACAAAATTAAAATTAATGATAAAAAATAATTTTTTTAATTATCCCCCAAAAATAATGTCCGCAGGACAAACAACCAATATGGGGATATTTTGTAATGTTCATACCTAACAAACCAATATGGGAATATGTTGTAATGTTCATACCTAACAAAATAATAATAAATTAATTAATTAATTATCTATGTTGCACAAGTTTCTAGAACGCGGGAACGTAGGGAATGTGGGTATGAGTATCAGATACATCTAGAAGTTTCCCCCAAATTTGTAGGAAACGGCAGGTTGGGAACGTCAATAATATATAGTAAAAAAATATAAAAATAAAATAATTAGAAAAACATGAGAAGAGGAGAAACATGGGGAAGAAAAGAAACATTAACACAGATGATTGAACTTATCCCTTGTGTTACGGTTGTAACTAGAACCTCTTAGCAGATAGAAATGGCAATAAAATCAAGATTACCATCCACTTCATTGATTATTAAAGATAGACTCCTTCTAAAGTGGGGACTTATAGAAGTTATAATCCCTATATTTGTGGCTATATGTAAAGTAAGTTTTCAGTTTTGTGTCAACTATGATTAAAATGTATTAGAACATTATATGTTGACAAAACATTCTATGCCGAGGTATTTGCAAATGTGTATAAATATTCAAATTTAAATTATTATAAAATAAAAAATCAAGATAATTTTTATTTAAATGTAATATATGAATTTAGTTTTCATGTAAGATCTAAAACCATTTCCTATTAGTTAAAAGTTTACTTTTAAGTTTTTATTCATAAAGTAAATAGTAAAATAAATAAATTTATTTTATTTTAATTAATAATATATAAAAAGTTAAAATCGACTTACATTTATTATTGATTAGCGGTAACTGCAATTCAGTGTAAGGGCGAGTGAATACTCTAGCACGAGCGATAGACAAAGATCAGTGCACCGACTCGACAAGGTAGCACAAAATAGACTTTTATTGCAACTTAGTTTTCTAGAGAAAAAATTCTGAGTCAACCATGTATATGTATAGTCGCAAGGAAATAGGAATGTTGTTAATTACCAACATGTCAATCATGAATGCGTAGAAGTTCCCAGTGAAGGAAACACGCAAAAAAAAGTCCCCAAGTTCCCAATTTTAGAGGGTAAAAGTTCCCAATAAGTTCTCAACCATTCGTAACGGTTCCCACTAGATTGGGAAAGTTCCCTACAAGTTATCAAGTTCTTTGGAACGTCGAAACTTCAGGAACGAGTTTCCTAAAAGCCGGGAGCGGTTCCCGTGCTACATAGTTAATTATCAACAAAAAAATGTTGAAACCGTGTGTAAGACCTCCTAAACAACCTATGGCTTTATTGTACATGGTTTAGTAGGGCCTTGCAAATGGTTTTAAAACCATGTGCAAGGCCTCCTAAACAACCCATGGTTTTATTATACATGGTTTAGTATGGCCTTGCAAATGGTTTTAAAACCATGTGCAAGGCATCCTAAACAACCCATGGTTTTATTGTACATGGTTTAGGAGGGCCTTGCAAATGGTTTTAAAACCATGTGCAAATCGTCCTAAACAACCCATGGTTTTATTGTATATGGTTTAGGAGGGCCTTACACATGGTTTTAAAACCATGTATAAGGTAAATGTTTTGAATACTAATATACTTTAATTTATTCAATATGTGAGAACCATATTAACATGATCCTAGATCTCACTTGAAGTTATATTTATGATAGTATTAAAACCATGTATAAGGTAGATGTTTTGAATACTAATATACTTTAATTTATTCAATATGTGAGAACCATGTTAACATGATCATAGCTCTCACTTGAAGTTATATTTAGAATAGTATTAAAATGTATGCAATCTTTATGTTTGAAACAATTAATGTTAAAGGGTTTTAAAATTATGGGATTATGAAATATAACTATTAAAATATGGTTTTTTAATAATTAATCATTTTATTATAATAATAAAATATTTAAAGAAATATATATATTTAAGTATTTTTTTCAATTATATTTTAAATATGATTTTAAAATATAATTGAAAATATAGTCAATTTATGGAATAGTATAGTATTATAATGTTTTAATAATTATACTAGATATAATGTTTTAATAACTTGAATAGTAAAAAATGTTTTTAAAAAATAAGGTTTTTAAAATATAATTGAAAATATAGTTTATTTATACAATAGTATAATATTATAATGTTTTAAAAAATTTAATGTTTTAATAGTAATACTGATTTAATAATTTAAATAATAAAAAGTTTTTAAATTACTTTTTTTTCAAATATGTTTTAAATAATTTTTTAATTATAATTGTAAATAGAGTCAAATAGAAAAGTGTCATATTTAAAAATATATTGAATTTTATTAACAAAATTTCATTAGCATTTTTCTTTGTATAAGTTTTAGTATATGGTGTATTAATATTAATGCATAAATTAGTAACTACATTGATTGGTTCTAATGATGTATTAATGCCTGGAGAGGTTTGCACCTAGAGAGTTTGATCCCTCTTGGTGCTAGATAGAGCCTAGGATTTGGATCTACGTTGCTATAAAAAATATTTATCTTGGTTGTCATTGGCCCTATTTTAGTGATGTCGTCCTTGAGTTTTCGAGAGGAGAGGAGGCACCGAGTTGTCATCAACATCTTAAGATTATACGTTTGACATTTGTGATAGGTTTGTACGTTAGGCAATGAGTATTGAAGACACTAGTTATTTATAAAAATTGTGGTAAATCTACATTAAAGAAATTTAATATTTATTGCGTAGTGCAACATTTAATGTTGTTGTAAGGTGAATGTGAACTATCAAATTAGATTCCATAGATCACATTTACCTCCATAAAAACATTAAATATTACATTGTGAGATGAATTTTAAACACCTACATCAAGCTTTTGATCTGGTAGTTGATATAATTTCATAAAAAGTACTAGTTATGTTATGTTGGTGTGAAACTAAGGTCCATCATGAATGTGAGCTCAGGGCTAGATTCTCGCCCACTTCATATATTGCAAGAGGAGAAAACTATGTTATGATCACGATGATAACAATGGAGATTGTGAGGTAATCAACCCGTAGAATGCTACAACGTGGCTTGATTAGTGAAATTGCGTTATCTATATTTGGCAACATGTAAAGTATAGTTTACATGAAATTGCTATGGGTTCTAATTATTGTGCATTTCCTTGTAATCAAAATATTTAATTAGATAGATAAGTAATGGAAGATGCCCATCTCTTTTCTTGTCGTGTTATTTCCTACCACCACATTGAAGTGTGCTCCCTATATTTCGATATAAGGAGGAAACCACATTGAAATGTGTTTAATATATTTGGATAAAGGGAGGAGGTGATAGAAGAGGTCACGAGATGGCGAGCAATACTCTACATGCAGTAGAGTATTTAATGCGACGGCGGTCGCACTGTCCGTCGTCGGATTCATAAGTGAGATCCGACGACGGACAGTGCGACCGCCGTCACATTAAATACTCTACTGCATGTAGAGTATTTGTCGCCTCACGAGATGCCCACATAAAATGAAATCAATTCACAATTGTGTGGTTTGTTATCTCGACTAAGACTCCTTAAAAGTAATAACAACTAATTTAAAATCTTTAAGAATCTTCACTCAGTTTACTAATATCTACTCTTTGGCTGACCAATTGTCTAACCAAGGATTACAAGGTGGGAGATGGCATTTAGCACCTATCATAACATATAAATAACACTATTATAGACCATGATCTAAGATTTCATTTTGAATGACTTGTTTCATGCTTTTTGCAGTAAAAAAAAATTGACCAATTGTCTAAGCAAGGATTACAAAGTGGGAGATGGCATTTGGCACCTATCATAACATATAAATAACACTTTTATAAACCATGATCTAAGATTTCATTTTGAAATGACTTTTTTCATACTTTTTCAATGAAAATATAAATTGATACAAAATTGTGACTTAGTCACTATGTTTTTTTATACAATAACTCGAAGCATATGATCTTCTAGATAATACTAATTAAATTAAAATGGATTATAGATAAGTACACATAATATGATGAATGAAATGTATACCAAGGCCTTTGGTGCCTCCGAAAAAGTTTATTTTGATCTAATGAATGGTTATATATATATATATATATAATTTAAAAATTTATAAGTTATTAAATATATTTAATTTAATTTTTTATATTAAAAAATTGTATTATAGATTTATTTAAAAGGTTTATTGTATCAGAGCTCAAGGTTGCAATATTGGGCCTCTATGGGTCAAGGAAAGAAGTTAACAGAGGTTGGGTAACCTCTATTGAGCTCAGACCAACATAGAAAAATCATAAAAAAATTTCTAAGTATAGGAAACCTCCTTGGCGACTGAGAAGGCCCCAAGTCGAGCTGTTGTAGTGGCTAAGGAGGCAGAAGAAGAGCCGCAACAGCGGCTGTGTTATTTCCTTTTTACCGGTACGACGAGCGGTTCTTACCGTTTGAGCCGCAGCGGCGGCAACAAATAGAAGTAGGAGCCGTTATAGCGACTAAGTCTCCCGAAGCGAGTCGGCACAATGGGTGGAAATCGGTCTACGAGCCGCAGCATCGGCTAGGTCCCAGGAAAAAGGAAATTTTTGTCGTAGAAGGAATTTACGAAAATTTTCTAAGTGTCGATGCAGCGGCTGGAAGTTGGAAAAGTTTTTGAAATAGCGACGACTAGAAGAAGATGGAAGAGCCGTTGTAGTGGCTAAAAACCAAAAAAGTATTCACAATGACAGCGGCAGGAAAAGGAAAAGTGAGTTGCTACGTGGCGGAAGAAATTTGAAGATAGAGCCGATGTACGACGACAGGAAGTTGATGATTGAGCCGCTACGGTGGACGAAAATTGGACTTTGAGCCGCTACGGCGACGGATGGAAAAATAGGATCGAGTCGCAACGACGACTGGAAACCAGAAATCGAGACGCTACAACAGCGGAAGGAAAAAGAAGTTGAAGCCGCTATGGCGGTGGGTGGAAAAAGAAGTTGAAGCCGCTACGGCGGTGGGTGGAAAAAGAGGAAGAAGCCACCACAGTGGGTAAATGTTGAAAAGTTTTCCGCTACAGTGGGTAAATGTTGAAAAAAATTTCGATGCAACGAGTGAATTTTGATAATTTGGCCGAAACAGAGAATGTCAGCAAGGTTCTTCAGTGAGATATGCAAGGCTAGAAAGATGAAAAATGGCAGCCTATTCATGCACCAGATTGTGCAAAATCGATGTATTTACCAAAAAAAAAATGAGGGCGCTGCCCTCGACCTACCCGATAGTAGCGTCGGGAAGCCACAAGGGGGCAAGCCCCCTTGACCCTCGTCGTCCCCCTGAGATAGTCGTTCTTTGAGCAAGAAAATTATGTGTTTTGGGCAAGGTTGTCATTGTATGATTTTTCCAAGAGAAGGTAAGTAATTATGAATTGTATAAATGTTATGCAACTAACAGTTGTGTTACTCACACATTTTGCAGAATCATAGTCACATGCAAAAGGGAAACATTCCACATAGTGCAGATCGGCAAAGTAAGTTGTGGTTCAACCATGAGAACCCATGACAGATATGATGCTAGAGACTCCTACGAGCGTGCGCGAGATGCCATGGGGGGGAATGTCCAAGTTGGAAATGATGACATAGAGTCTAATGGAAGGAGATTCCAAGAGACACCGCCAGATATTGCAGCCACCATGAGAAGCTTGATTAAATCCCAGGAAGAGTAGCATCGGTTGAATGCTGTTGTGTTGCAGAGTTTGACAGACTTGTAAAGAAAGATAGACTCTGGACAAGGTACAGTAAAACCAGAAGTTAGTAAGAGTAGTACCAGAAGAAGAAGAGGGACTTCTAGTAGATCATCTGAATCAGAAGAATCCAATGGGGATTCGAGCTCTTCTTCTCGCAAGGGAAAGAGAAACAGGAACCATAAGGATTGCTCTCGGGATGAATTTAAGAAGGATAAAACTCCTACGTTTAATGGTGAGGTAAAGATTGGACAAGAGGATGAAGCTTGGCTTCTTGGGATAAAGAAGTACTTCCAAGTTCAGGATTATTCAGGAAACATGAAGGCAAGGGTTTCCATATTCAATCTGAATGGAAGGGCATCCATTTGGTGGGCGCACTTCAAGCAAGTAAAGAGGACTAGTGAAAGGAGACTTAAGTGGAAATAGTTCAAGAAATATTTCAAGTAGAAATACCTCTCTGACAGGTATTATGATGACAAAATTAAGGAGTTCCATGAGCTGAGATTGGGACAGCAGATCACAGAAGAGTATGCAAATAAGTTCTTGGAATTGTTAAGGTATTTCAGGTACATCAAAGATGAAAAGGTGAAGATCCAACATTTTCTGAGTGGATTACCTAAGTCTTACAAAGACAGATTTGAGTTTTATGAACCTAGAATTATTGAAGAAGCAATAAGGAAGGCTGAGTACTACTATGAGCAAAGCAAAGGAAAACCTGATTACTAGAAGACATGGAAGGACAAGAAGAACGAGAAGTCCGACCAAAGGAAGAAAGGTTTCAAACCTTCTAACTTCAGGAATCAACAGAAGCAACCATCACGAGCTGAGAAGCGACCAGCCAAAGTGATGGGAGAAAATCCTAAAGAGCCACAACAGAACAAAGGACCACTCCAATGTTGGAAATGTGGAGGACCTCACATGCGCAGGAATTGTCCACTTGATAATGAGAATGCAAGGCCAGCTTACAACATTCAACAGGCAGAAACAGTGGGTCAAGTAGCAAGAGTCATCCCTAGGATTTATGCAGCACTGGAGGACTGCCAAGAAGATCACCAGTTAACTATGGTTGAAGTTGCAGGTAATATTGTCGAGCAATCTGTTTCTATTTTGATTGATCTTGGTTCTACTCACATTTACATTACTCCTAGAGTAGTGGAGATTTGTGCTTTTAAGAAAGTAAAGCATAATAAATCTTGGTTAGTTCAGCTAGCCACTGGAACTAAGAGAAAGGTTAGTGAAGTGGTAGAGAAATGTCCATTGGTTATGAATAGATTGATCTCTTGTGTTGATCTGAATGTTATACCACTTGGTTCCTATGATGTTCTCATCGGAATGGATTGGTTAGAAGCTCACATAATAAAGCTTGACTATTTTAATAAGACTTTTGAATGCATGGATGAAGAAGGGAACCCAAGAGTGGTGAAAGGCATTCCAAAGGTGATTTCATTAAGGCGGTTTTTAGCAATGCAGTTGAAGAAGTTCTGTAGGAAAGGTTTCCATTTGTATGCAGCTCATATTTTGGAGGCAACAGAGGATGAATGCTCCTAGGCTGGAGGACTTTCATGTGTTGCAGGAATTCAGGGATGTGTTTCTTGATGAGATTCCAAGGCTTCCTCCAAAGAGGGACATTGATTTCACAATTGAACTTGTGTCAGGAGCAACACCAATGTCCAAGACACCCTATAGAATGAGTACACCAGAAATGCTAGAGCTGAAGATGCAACTGCAAGAGTTATTGGAGAAGAAGTATATCAGGCCGAGTATGTCTCCTTGGGGAGCACCGGTTTTGTTTGTAAAGAAGAAAGATGGTACACTCAGGTTGTGTATCGATTACAGACAACTGAACAAAGTCACTGTGAAGAACAAATATCATTTTCCTAGGATTGATGACCTCTTTGATCAAATGAGAGGAGCAAAGGTAATTTCCAAGATTGACTTAAGGTCTGGTTACCATCAGGTAAGAATCAAGGACCAAGACATTCATAAGACAGCCTTCAGGACAAGGTATGGGCATTATGAGTTTGTAGTGGTACCATTTGGTCTCACAAATGCACCGGCTACATTTATGTGCCTTATGAATAGTGTCTTCAGCAGGTATTTGGACAAGTTTGTTTTGTTTTCCTTGATGACATTCTTATTTATTCTAAGAATGAGGAAGAGCATGAAGAGCATCTGAGATTAACTTTACAATTGCTCAGGGAGCATCAGTTGTATGCAAAGTTAAGCAAGTGTGACTTCTATAGAGATAGGATTCATTATTTGGGTCACATTACCTCAGATGAGGGAAAATCTGTAGACCCTGAGAAGATTGAAGCCATTATGAATTGGCCTACTCCAAGAAATGTGACCAATGTAAGATATTTTATGGGACTTGCAGGATACTACAGGAGATTCATTGAAGGATTATCCAAGGTTGCACATCTAGTCACTTCTTTGCAAAAGAAGGGAATAAAGTTCGAATGGACATCGAGGTGTGAAGAAACATTCCAGCAGTTGAAGAATCTCCTCACAAGTGCACCAGTCTTGAAGATTGCAGACCCAGAAAAGGATTTTGTGGTGTGTACTAATGCATGCGGACAAGGGCTTGGAGGATTCCTTATGCAAGACAACCACGTGATATGTTACGAGTCAAGAAAGCTAAAGGAGCATCAGAAGAACTATGACACTCATGATCTATAGCTTGCAGCCATATTACATGCTCTCAAGATGTGGAGGCATTACTTGATGGGTAGAAGATTTGAGCTAAGGACAGATCATTGTGGTCTGAAGTACTTGTTTGATTAGCCAATGTTAAATGCTAGGCAAGCTAGATGGCTAGAGTTTTTATGTGAATTTGATTTTGAAATCAAGCACATAAAAGGAAAGGCGAATAAGGTAGTTGATGCACTCAGCAGGAAGGTGCAGGAAATGCATGTGGCATATCTTAGTATTTTCCAGTCATATTTGAGACAACAGATTGTTAATCATACTGCCGGAGATGAATGGTATGGGCAGGTAAAAGACAAGTTGCAGCAGTAAAATCTTGAGAAAAGGTATGAGGGATATAAATTAGAAGAAGATGGACTTCTTACCTATAAGGACTGAGTATATATTCCAAATATAGTAGATTTGAGGAGAATGGTTATGGATGAGATCCACCAAGCTCCGTATTCTGGTCACCCAGGATATCAGAAGACGATTACTACAGCCAGAAAGCAGTGTTTTTGGCAAGGAATGAAAAAGGACATGGCTGAATATATTTCAAGGTGCATGAAATGTCAGCAGGTAAAGGTTGAGCATCAACACCCAGCAGGTTTGTTGCAGCCTTTGCCAGTTCCAGAATGGAAATGGGAAGTTATTTCCATGGATTTTATTACAGGATTTCCAATTAATTGGAGACAACATGATTCCATCATGGTTGTGGTGGACAAGTTGAGAAAGGCATCACATTTTATACCGGTTAAGTCTACGCACAAGAATGATGACATTGCAAAAATCTTCATGAAGGATATTTTTAAATTGCATGGATTGCCTAAGGCAATAATCTTTGACAGAGATGTCAAGTTCACTTCCAGTTTTTGGAAGGAGTTGTTTGTAGATTTGGGAACCAAGTTGAATTTCAGCACTACGTACCATCCTCAGACTGATGGGAACATAGATAGGGTGAATCAAGTGCTTGAAGACATGCTTCGCATGTATGTGATGGACAAACCAACCAAGTGGGAAGATTACTTACACTTGGTAGAGTTTGCTTATAATAATGTACAACAAGCATCCTTGGGGATGAGTCCATATGAAGCTTTGTATGGTAGAAGGTGTAGGACACCAGTGACTTGGGATAATCCAGTGAACAAGGTTGTTCTTGGTCCAGAATTTCTCAAGGAGATGGAGCAAGAGGTTGTAAATATCAGGCATAATCTAAAGGCATCCCAAGACAGACAGAAAAGCTATACAGATAAGCATAGGGTGAACAGAGGGTTCAGTGTTGGGGATCATGTTTACCTTAGAGTGAGGGCAAAGAAGAGTTCCTTGAAGCTTGGAAGTTGTGCCAAACTGTCACCTAGATATTGTGGGTTGTTTGAAGTGCTTGAAAGAATAGGGCTAGTTGCATATAGACTTGCATTTCTTGCTAGCACTAGAGCTCATAATGTTTTGCATGTTTCTTTGCTTAATAAATATGTACATGATCCTAACCATATGATAAATTGGGATGTGATTCAGGTGGAACCCGAGGGAGAGTTCCAAATCAAACCAATGCACATCCTCGATAGGAAGGTCACAATGCTCCAGAACCGAGCCATAGGGCAGGTAAAGGTGCAATGGGAGCACTACATCCCTAAAGAGGCTACATGGGAGCTAGAGGATGCCATGCAATTGGCGCATCCATTTTTGTTCAATTCTACGGAACACTGAAGGAGGAGGGGAATATAACACCTCGGTTTTGACCCTATTTTCATTAAATGTATATGATGTATGTATTGTAATTAATCATGGTGTGGAGCTATAGGTAAACTCCCTACCATCGATTTATCGTTTTATGTTTCAGCGATTAAAATCGATGCCGATGGTATTTTGTGCTAGCCAGGCACGTTATAATTATGGACACCATGTACATGTGCATTTTAATTAAAATAACCACAACCAACTATGTCAATGCAACAATAATGAGAAGGGTATGATTTCCTAAGGTTAAGGGGGGGGGGGTATGTCTAGCGCATGGGAGCCATTGGGGAACAACCAAGTGTCAAGTGATGAACCCATGTAGATGAAAACCACCCTATTTGTCTTACTCACCATCCTTTATCTCATCTCATTCAACCACCGAATTAATTGCCAGGGTTGGTTGGGGGCAGTTATTGCCTTGGGAAGACATCTGCATGGGTAGCCGTGGAAGTTTGCAGGACTGTCAGTCCTTTCCCACACGCAAGCTAGAGGCAGGAGCATTCGTTCTCTCATGGGGGGCAGGGAACCATCCATCCGATCATTCCTTCATTTCCACAATTCCATCTTCACGTAGGGGTCTGCTCTCGTTTTTCCTCACGCAAGTGTTCATTGGGTTTTCTTCTCCTCAGGGAGGTCGTCATGTTCTTCCTTCCCCAATTTTTACTGTGTGTAATTTCCCTTCACACTGGGAGTATGTTTGTGTCTGCATCCCCTCCCGATTGGGTCATGGTTATCCTCTACATAGGCGGAGGAATCGTGGTTGTGTTTCTCCACAAATTTTGGTTGCTGTGAATTCGTTGTTGTTTCGTTTTGGCCATGTTAGGCCCATAAACGAATCTGGAGTCGAGTTGCTGAGTCGGAGCTGTGTATCATCCAATTGTTGTTTCGGTCTTTCTCCAGGGTGCTTCCCTTCGAATTTCATAGCTATGAATTGGTGTGTATTATGTGGTTGTTGGTATTTGGACTGTTTGGGATTAGAATGGGGCCTGATTGTGCTTGATAAACCTAGTGTGTGCAGGAGCCTCACAGACAGAGCTAGAGGGATGGCTTTCTTCTCTACACCCCCTAAATAGCACTGGAAGGGAAGTCTTGGCCTGAGGGACTGTGCAGCAGAGAAGGGAATGATTCCTTGTGTTGGGCGTGTGTGGATGTCTTAGAGGTCAGGCTAGCTCTAGTGCAGGTGTGTTTATCTCTTCAGTGAGCCCACTAGCTTAGCATCCAATGTTTCCCTCTCCTTGTTAGCCTGATAAACCCAACTGTGTTGGCTTGGTTGAGTTTTATATACCCTTGGCTACGTGTGATCTTGCTAGTGTTCCCCTTATTCCTTTGGAATCATGCCCATCTCGGGGGTGGCAGTGTTGTTGAGTGATTGATGAGCACACTGGCCTATGGTTGGGTGGAACGTTACAACGACGTAGCTAGTTGCGGGACAAGCTTCTTCTAAAATAAGTATTCTTGTGTTTAAATCCTTGCAATTGTGTTTGTTTTATCTTTGCATCCATATATGTGATTATGATTTAATATGAACATGTTAAAATGCTGTGAATGACTGAATTTTGCTTTCGTTGTATGTTAATTATTTATGCATCTGTGTATGTTTATTTCCAATGCATTTTATTTTAGATTCATGGGGCTAGATTGCCCGAATTGTTAGTTGTTAGTCGCGTCCTCTCACTGGTAGAAGGGTGGGGACGTGACACTCTTCAAACTTTATATCAAATTATGAAATATATATAATTTAAAATGATTTTGTGTGTCACAACAAAACTAGTAATAACCTTCTTTAAAACAAATTATAGTTATTTAAAAAATATATTTGAAACACAAATGTTTAATAAAATAAATGCATAAATTCGTTGGGTGTGGCAATGGCAAGCAATAATGATTTGAATGAGCCGCGTGGAGCGGTTGTGCTAACACGTGGGCCAAGCATTTTGTAATAGTACCATGCCCAACTTACCTCAGCTAAGGTCAGGATTGTTATTAAACGAAGTAGGATGGAAGAGGTTAGTACGAAGGATGTCTTGTTAATTGTAGAGAGATCATGCAAAGGAGGATGAACAAGTGCAAAATGGGTATGGGGGGTCATTACGATGAGATGGAGCAAAGCTAGTTGATGTGGATTAACTATAAGGCCATTATGGTTAGTTATGGTGATTTATTTGATTTGCTTTTAAATCTTCCTTGTGGTCTTCTCAACAAAGCTTATGGTTTGAAGGGTACCAAGTATCAAAAGTTGTGGGTGGAAGCAGTCTTAATTGTTGTGTGTTTAGATAGAGGTGCAAGAGAAGGTATGGATACAAGTGGGCATGCAGAGAGCAATGCTATGGCAGGAAAACACATAGAGAATCAAGAATATCTAAGATCCACCCAAGCGGCATGGATTTATAAAGAAACGACCCCACAAACGGTCCAAGATGAAATTGGCGAGATGGAGAAAGACTTAAGGGTCGAATTAGAGGAAGCTCATCCTAAGGAGGAATATGAAGCTATGAAACCACACATAACGGACTCGGGTTCTCATGGTTGATGCATAAGAAGGAATCACGGTTTTGTTTCTCCATGAATTTGGGTTGCTGTGAATTCGTTGTTGATTTGTTTTGGCCATGTTAGGCCCATAAATGAAGCTAGAGTCGAGTTGTGGAGTCGGAGCTGTGTATCACCTAATTGTTGTTTCGGTCTTTCTCCGGGGTGCTTCCCTTCAAATTTCAGAGCTATGAATTGTTGTGTATTCTATGGTTGTTGGTATTTGGACTGTTTGGGATTAGAATGGGGCCTGATTATGCTTGATAAACCTAGTGTGTGTAGGAGCCTCACAGACAGAGCTAGAGGGATGGATTTCTTCTCTACACCCCTTGAATATCACTGGAAGGGAAGTCTTGGCCTGAGGGACTGTGCAGCAGAGAAGGGAATGATTCCTTGTGTTGGGTGTGTGTGGATGTCTTAGAGGTCAGGATAGCTCTAGTGCAGGTGTGCTTAGCTCTTCAGTGAGCCCACTAGCTTAGCATCCAATGTTTCCCTCTCCCTGTTAGCCTGATAAACCCAACTGTGTTGGCTTGGTTGACTTTTATATACCCTTGATACATGTCTTGCTAGTGTTCCCCTTATTCCTTTGGAATCATGCCCAGCTCGGGGGTGGTAGTGTTGCTGAGTGATTGATGAGCACACTGGCCTATGGTTGGGTGGAACGTTGCAGCGACGTAGCTGGTTGCAGGACAAGCTTCTTCTAAGATAAGTATTCTTGTGTTTAAATCCTTGCAATTGTGTTTGTTTTATCTCTGCATCCGTATATGTGATTATGATTTAATATGAACATGTTAAAATGCTGTGAATGACTGAATTGTGCTTCCATTGTATGTTAATTATTTATGCATCTGTATATGTTTATTTCCAATGCATTTTATTTTACGTTCATGGGGCTAGATTGCCCGAATTGTTAGTTGTTAGTCGCGTCCTCTTGCTGGTAGAAGGGTGGGGACGTGGCACTCTTCAAATTTTATATCAAATTATGAAATATATATAATTTAAAATGATTTTGTGTGTCACAACAAAACTAGTAATAACCTTCTTTAAAACAAATTATAGTTATTTGAAAAATCTATTTGAAACACAAATGTTTAATAAAATAAATGCATAAATTCGTTGGGTGTGGTAATGACAGGAAATAATGGGTTGAATGAGCCACGTGGAGCGGTTGTGCTAACACGTGGGCCAAGCATTTTGTAATAGTACCATGCCCAACTTACCTCAGCTAAGGTCAGGATTGTTATTAAACGAAGTAGAATGGAAGAGGTTAGTACGAAGGATGTCTTGTTAATTATAGAGAGATCATGCAAAGGAGGATGAACAAGTGTAAAATGGGTATGGAGGGTCATTACGATGAGATGGAGCAAAGCCAATTGAAGTGGATTAACTATAAGGCCATTATGGTTAGTTATGTTGATTTATTTGATTTGCTTTTAAATCTTCCTTGTGGTCTTCTCAACAAAGCTTATGGTTTGAAGGGTACCAAGTATCAAAAGTTGTGGTGGAAGCAGTCTTAATTGTTGTGTGTTTAGATAGAGGTGCAAGAGAAGGTATGGATACAAGTGGGCATGCAGACAGCAATGTTATGGTAGGAAAACACAAAGAGAATCAAGAATAGCTAAGATCCACCCAAGTGGCATGGAATTATAAAGAAACGGCCCCACAAACGGTCCAAGATGAAATTGGCGAGATGGAGAAAGACTTAAGGGTCGAATTAGAGGAAGCTCATCCTAAGGAGGAATATGAAGCTATGAAATCACACATAATGGACTCGAGCTTTACCCATGAATGGCATTCTTTGTATAATCGGACTATCTCATTGTATTCGGTCATGAGAGGCTTGTTAGCTCGGGTTCTCTTAGATAAAGATGAAATTATTAAAGGAGATGAAATTCCAATTCAGTACTGGAAGGAACACCATGTAGACTCATGGTTGATGCATAAGAAGATAGACATCATTTCCCACCACCTGAGCATTCTTTTTATGCCTTGAGATCCTAGTACAAGTGGCCATTTCGACTCCAATGTGTAGCTAGGGGTAGCACAACTAGATGGCTCATCAATGCAACTCAAGGGAAACTGGGTTCCTTAATTCTTGTTTCGGGTTTAGTTCTCTGTTAAATTGGTTGGAAAGAAAATTTGTATAGCTTATGCTTGTCGGTCATTTTGTTAGTCTTGATGTCGTAGTTCATAGTTTGTGTCGTAAGCTAGATTTGTCGATTTAGGTAATTTGCTAAGATGGAATGGTAGTTACAGTATGAGTCTAATGGATGGAAAGTCACAATTATGTAGTTCAAAGTTAAATATAGAGATAAGTTTTAAAGCATACCAATGCCATATTTTTCCTTAGGGGGGTAGTTTTGATGTGGCTCAACAGTTCTAGGATCCATGTTTATGTCTTGGAGTCTTAAACAATTAGAGGTAGAGTTTGGATTGACTCTTATTAGATGTAACCTTCCTATTTATATTTAATATGTAGTCTTTTTACTTTAAATTATAAAAATAAATACATAAATTATATACATGTGTATATTTTGCTTCCTAACCTTCTTGTTTTAACTATATGTTCAAACCTCATTGTCTTATTTTAACTAATAATCAAACTTTTAATTGAGCATAAATATAATCATTTAAGTGATCATAAAATATTACAATTATAAATTTTAACTGATGTATAAATTAGTAGTTCATATACATATGAACTAGGAATAACATAATTCATATACATATAAACTATGTCTAACATGATTACATGCTAATTTTGCTAATTTTTTATTTTTATCTTGTGAGTTGTATGAGTGCGTCTTGTATGAATAAGTCGTGTTTTTCCATGTACATTTGAGGGTGTTACTTTGACTTACGAAAATATTTCAAATCACTAACCAAACATAAACACGCATTAAAAAGCATTAGTTCCAAGATCATGATTTTAGTTACACATTTTTTTTTTCAATTCAATAGGTTCCATATTATAATAATACTTTCAATTGTCAAAACAACCTACTAAAGGGTTGACACAATGTGGCCTTAACTTGTTTATATACTATTTCATTTTTTAGTATCATATATTAATTTCTTCATTATTTAAAATATTTTAAATTTAAAAATAAAAATAAATTTCTTTTCTTAATGAAAAATTATGATTTTGTAATTTTATGATTTTTATATTACAAATAGAAGGGCAACTAAAATTCTTCAATTACAACATTAATTTATTAAAAATCATTTTATGATAAGTTATTAAATTTGTTCAAATTATTTTCAAAATTTTAACATTTTAATATAATGTGATTTCTTAGTCCATTGGGCGTAGCTTAGGTGGCTGGGAGGAATGATTGTTACCCTCCCCACCCAGGTTCAATTCTAGTGAGTCACATGATGCTCTTGTTGAGACCCTATGCAATGATTCAGTGAATTATGTAAATCTTGGCATACCTTGATTCCACAGAATAACAGGTGTTGGCATATTTCCTGATGGATGTATCCCTCTAATTCCTCTAACAAACGATAAACCACCATTTAAAAAAATGTGATTTTTCTTAAAACTTTACAAAACATCAAAATTTCGTCAATACTTATAATAAATCTATTTAATATTTAAAATTCAACCAAAACTATTACCATCCTCTATTATTATACATACACTTAATATAATCTTTAAATTTTAAGAAAATGTTTATTTAAATTCCACAATGCATTTACTTATTGAGTAATTTTTAAACATTTTAATTCAAATTCTATGATGCATTCTAGTTTTTAATACTTTTCAATACTTTTCTTCTTGCTTATCATGAAAGAAAGTTAAGTAAATATTACAGATATACTATTGACTATGGTATATATATTATTCATTGTGGTCTATTATTGTACTTTGACTTTTTTTTTTTAAATTAATATATTCTATTTCAAATATATAAATTCCCAAAGGTGTGGCAATTAGTCCAACACCTTCTCTCTGACGTAACTCGAGGGAATTGAACCTTGACCAATGTTTTTATACCATGTTAAGACTTGTCTTTACACCAAAACCTACAAATATTAGTAAAATTTCAAACCAAGAACATAATCTTGAGTGGGTGGTTAGTCCCATATTCCCAGGGTGGTGGTTACTCCATAATAGATATCAATTCCCAAAGGTGCAACGGTTAATCCAACATTAATACGATGCTCAAACAACTAAATAACTATTGATCATTGAATTAAATATTAAAAGTGACTCAAATATTATCTTCAAACTAATGAACAGCTTTTTACAAATGGTGCTCTGAACAAAATGAGGGGAATATTCAATTTCCCTGACCCTCCAACTCCACATAGAAGCATTTATGGGAGGAAGAGTATTTACTTACCCCTTCATACTCCACATTGAAGCAATTATGGGAGGAGTCTTTCCCATGTACCTCGTTAGAAACCCCCTCTACATAGTATTGTTTGCAACTTATAGGTTTGTGAACAGAAGCATTACATCCCCTCACCACTGACACATTCCCATGAGCACAACACTATGTAGAATTAAAAATATTACAATGTTTTTAAAATCAATATATCTTCACCCACGAGGTGTAGAATNGATATAACCACTCCAATTCAATTATTTTGTGAATAAGGTACGTCCATTTGCCACATTTTATCACACAAGTTCTTTCAAGATATATGACTCTTGGGGTTAGCTCATAGATCCTTTGGTATTTATTCATACATCGTCCACATGGAATCCATGAGGCAACTATTGTTTCTTTCTTAGTTATGTATTATGCTCACTAAATTATGAGGTTGAGGGACATATATCTTAGGTATTGATTTATAAACTATTGTGTCTATTTCACTATTACAACTCATCGCAACATATTTTCTAATTTATTGTAAACCCTTTGTTATGCAATATTTTACATAAAATTCATATTTAATATTACTAGCGTAGTGCACGAAATAATGGAATAAGTTCAGACTAAAATAAAAAGAAGCTAGAAAAAATATCACACCATCCACACAATAAACACAAGATATACCTTGGGGAAAACTTAGCAATAAGGTGAGGATTATGCCTTGCTCTTTTATTCTCAGTTATAAAATGAAATATAAAGAAAGGTGAAGTAACTATGGAGTTTCCATAGACACTATGACCTGTATGATTATTATAGGGTCTTATACTTCCTCTATTATTCTCCAATATGTCAGTCCCTTGATTTGCTCACTTAGGGAACAATAATCAATATAATAAGAATGAAATATCTTCCTTTGCTTTGCTTAAATATGGAACAGTTAGCTAATACAATAAGAATGAAACCCCCTCATTTTCTAGTGGCCCACTTTTTAGCAATGTCCTAATAGTTACCTAGGGTTAGGGTTAGGGTTTTTATATGCCTCAACTCCTAATTAGTGTTAGGTTTTTGGACCCTTTAGAATCTTATTGAAAGTCCATAGTACGTTAGTAGCTCCACATGTGTGAGTAATGGGATCTAGCATGGCATCCACTCAATATCATGGTGGTCAACATCATTGGTTAAATTGTAGGAGCCATAACTACCTTATATGAACTCAATTAAAGTGAAATTTGCATCAATAAAAATACCTCAATGTTTAGAATAGGTTTGAACTTGGTTAGGAAAGTTTTGACGCTAATGTTTTTTGTTTATTGCCTCAAACGAGCTTCAAAAGTTTGACGACCCCAGTTCACGAAAAAGAAGATATGCCCTTAAAATGGGCCCTACAAACCAATAGATCCAATTTTCCAGCCATTAAGTACCAAAATAGATGACAAATTAGTGATCCATTTCATATCATACCTCCCCATTTTGGGAGCCCAAAATATTTTGTTAAAGGAGGCGAGGAAAAAACATTTCCACCTTCTCTCTTTAGTTTTAGTACCATTTGGCCCTAGAACTTGTCCTTTCTATCCAACTAACCATAATTAATGCTACCCTTGATTAGGTATGATATTTTTTTTTTTTAGAAAGCTATATACTATATTATCATTAGTTGAGTTTCTAATGATAAGTCTTTTATGGTAGATACGTCTCACTCGTTAGTTTATGGGTCTAACATAGAATTTTATGATAGATAAGTCTCACTCGTTAGTTTATGGATCTAACATAGAAGGCTCAAAGTTTCAAAATTCCAACAAGTGTTCTAAACAACTCATAGGCTATATTTTCATCCAAAACCAACTACAAAGTTGGTTAATTCCCCAAACACCTTCAACACCTAGTGGCCAAGGTAATGCACAAATGATTTAATGATGCCCATTGTTTTTATGCTAGGGTTGGATCCATTAGAAAAATAGCAATTACTCTGGGAATTTTCTTTTTTAGGTTTTAAGTGGAAGGAATTGTAATGTTAATACTTATTTTAATTCCAGAAGTAGAGACCGTAGAAAATGTTTAAATAGTGGAGACAATATAAAATTTTTAAATAGTGGATACAATTAAGGTAGGTGCAATCTATTATCTTGGGTGCCCTCTGTTCTCTCTTTGTGCTCTATGGCCATATGTCAGGATGTCATTGAGTACCTTCTAGGTCTCTCTTCCATGCTGAGTACTGATCTTAGCACAGTATATCTCCTTGTGCTCTTTGTTGGGATCGGTAGCACATGCATTGCTAATGCATGTAAAATGCCCTTTGATTCTTCATGAATATCAAGGATACGATTTTTTCTTCTGAAAAAAAAATCTATTATCTTGCATGTGACATTTTCAATCTTCAACTACAAATACACATTCACATTGTGGTTAGAATGCTTCAAATTCAAATGATAATTTTGGCATGACGGATCTGAGATGGCCCTTTGGAAAAGGTAATGGTTCTCCTTTAGAGGTTTAGTTGAGTGAAGAAAAATACTCCAAGATGTTGCCAGTAAATATTGGTTACATGGAGTTAGATCTTATCTGATTTTATAATTAAGTGCAATGTATTTGGATTATGTTATAAATTTCAATTTTGATTATGTTTCTTGATTTTTATTATAAAATGTTGGTTTTCTTCATTTCAAAATGCTTCATTGCAATCTCAAATTTTGTTCTCTAGTATTCAAGGATACATGTTCTCTTGGGTTTAGTTTATTGTTCTCCATATATGTGAATCACTTTTCCTTTTCAATTTCAAGAATATGTCATGTTCCCTTGGATCTATTTATTTACCATCATTCTTTTTGTATAGATTCTTGGATCAATGAATAAGGTTTATCAATCACATACTTTGCAATAAAGTTTTTTTTTCAAGGCATCCTATTTGTACTAAACTACATTGGAGTTTTTACATCGAACATGGCATTTTTTTTTATAATAACATAAGTGACCTAATTTTGGTAGATTTGACATCAAACCATTGCTTGAGGGCCTTGAAAGATGAACCATTACAAGGGTAAGTTGACAATGGAACTTGGGATAGCTATGGTAAACACTTATCGATCTACTGTTACCAAATCTTACCCAATAAACTCTCCTCGTGTCACTAATTTGACTTGTAGTAATCTTTGCGCATCCCACTGATTTGAATTAATAACCATCAAACATGCTTCTTTTACTTCATTTCAATTGCATGGCTCATGGATAACTATTAAAACAAATTTATTTGTGAGTTAATTTCACTTCTTTCTATCATTCATTTTATAAAAGCAATGGCAAAAACACAATTTTTGAATACAAACTTGATCCCATCATCAATGCAAACTTTATTCCATCATCATTCTTGTGCCATTGATAAGGAAAGAAGAAACCAAGTAACCCAACGTTCCTTAGGTGGAAATATAACAACAATCAATCTCTAGCCAATACGAGAGATGAATTTCAAATCCAATACATGCTCAATGATTATTTTTTTAATGTTCTCTTTACTCAATCAAAGCGTAAAAACACTTATAATGTATATGTTTGCACATATACCTTTCCTTTTGGTTGTTGAAGCACTTATAATGTATATGTTTACACATATACCTTTTTCTTTTGGTTGTTGATTTAATAGCTTACTCAATCAAAGCTTAAAAGCATTTATAAAGTATATGTTTGCACATATACCATTTCTTTTGGTTGCCAATTTAATAGCTTATAACCTATAACTACAATTTATATATTCCAAAGCAACCCGTTAGTAATGACATAGGGATATTGCCACTTCATGGATTTTGTTAATTAATTGACCATTAAAGTTTTAAAAGCATTAAAATGGTTAATTTGTGAAAATTCCTTAAAAATAGTATTCTAATTTAAAGGCTATTTTTTATCAATTAATCTTTCTTAATAGATATATACTAACACCATTTTTTTTATAAATTTGTAATATAATAACATTATTTATTAAGAATGTGAAACAAAAAATAAAACATTATTAAAATCATTACAATATACAAAGGCTATTTTTTATCAATTAATCTTTTTTAATAGATATATACTAACACCATTTTTTTTATAAATTTGTAATATAATAACATTATTTATTAAGAATTTGAAACAAAAAAAAACATTATTAAAATCATTACAACATACAAAGATGAAGGATAGTTCCAAATACCACTTTTTTCAATTTTCAAATATTTTTTTTTGTTTTTAGATAGAAAAACCTATCATAACTTATTTGTTAATTAATGGTGAGGATAGCTAGTATTGACATTTATCCATGAATGCCAGACATAGTTTTAGGTCTTACTCTAAGACCAGAAGGAACTTTTAGCTTAGGTAGTATCCACAATGAATCTAGTGGGATCATGTGTTTCTAACCTTAGTCTCATACATGAGACCATATAGTACCTCGATTAAAATTTAACTCTCTTTTTAGAAGGAAACTCAATTGTTTTACTTACCCAAGTAACCGTCATATATATATTCCAAGGCAAAATATCACTTTATTCTAATTGAATAAACATGAACTGCCCTCTAGGAGCATACATTACAAAACATCGAGATCGTTGAAAATTTTCTTTCATTATGGGATTTTCCGAACATACAAATGTTCATACATTCCTCTGTGCTGTTATGTTTTGTGTCCAAAGTTTCATTACAAACATGCATTTTGATTTACAATTTGGTTAATGACGATTTCCTTCACCTCCATTATGCCTGGAGGGAGAGCGAGAGCCATTTTAGAGATCTCGTCAGGTTCATAATTTAGCTCTATATAAATATGTTTGAAGGAGATTGACTCAAAAGCTTCCATTTGCTCTCTGAGTGTTTTCAACAAATGTTGGAGATGTGGAGCATTGATCTGGATTTTTCCATTTTCCCAATCTATGGTCATTTTTTAGTCCCCGAATAGCTGTATTTTATGTATCTGTTTTTCTGAAGCTAACATGAGAACTAACCAGAGTGCTACTAGTTCAGCTTTGTTATTCGTGACTTGTCCTAGCGCGAAGATGATCTCAAATTTTGTAGTTTCATTGAGGTATAATATTCCTCCTGCACCCCCAAGTGGTGGTTCTCCTTGACTAGCTCCATCAAAGTACCCCCATGGGTTGGATTTGTCTATTTCTAGCGCTATCAGAACTCTTTTTGGTTTGGATTTGGGGTTTGCTTGATGTTCCAATAACTTATGCATGAGCACATTCATGGTTATTTTTGCTGGGGTCCAATTGTTTTTTAAAACCGCTCTGTTTCTTGTTTCCCAAATGGTAAAAACAAAGAGAGCAGGGAGACCTTCATGGGTATGTACCCTGTCATTGCTCCATCAATTTTTAAATCTGTGCTCAAGTGAGGAGTCCTTATTGGAATTTGAAGAAGAATCCAGTTTGTTGCTGATTTGTTTCCAAACTATTCCTACATAGGTGCAAGAAAAAAAGAGATGAGAGTTCGTTTCACCTTCAGCTCTGCAGAGTAAGCATATTCCAAGCCCATTGAAACCTCGTTTTAGTAGAGCTTCCCAAGTCAACAATTTATTACTCAATTCCAACCAAAGAGCTAAAATTGTTTTAAGAGGTCTTGGAATTTTCCAGATTTTATTCCACCACCACTGCTCTGCTACTTCATGTTCTAACTGTAATGTTGCTTCATACCCCATTTTTGTCGAGTATTTTCCATCCTTTTCGTTCCAGGTCCATATTAGTTTATCATGTTCTTTACTTAGATGTATAAAACACGACCCAAGATTTTTTATGTAACAACTGCATTCCACTTCTTCAGAAACAGAAAATACTTGTTCTTGTGCAGTTTTCCATACAGTGCCTCTGTGCGTTTGCATGAGCTGAGAATGTGTGTCGACCATAGTGCTAATCCATTTGTCCAAGAGTTGTGATATGAGTTGTTATGATAATTTGTAGCTTTTTCCCGATCCTTCCCATGGATCCTATCCTACTTTTATGCTCCTTTCGTTACCAATTTTCCACGCTACCCAATTCCCAACTAATGTAAAAGCTACAACGAAGGCATTCCATCCCATTGACCCATCCTTATGCATTTTTTCAGTCTGCTTGAACCATTCCTCTATGGAGACATGTGGAAAATATTTTATTCTCATAGTTCTTACCCACATTGATTCTAGATTCTCCACCATTCTCCATAAAACAATTTCTTCTAACGCTTTGCAAAATAGTTCAGGGTTCTTGATTCCCCAACCTCCTTTGGATTTAGGGAGAACTATATTGGTCCATTTTTCTAATGGCATTCCTTCTGTTTTCTTGCTAGTTGTGCACAGAAAGGAAAGGCAATTTTTCCTGATTTTTGTTAGGATCCCTTTTGGGATGTATGCAATTGATGCCAATAGACTGGTATACTCTGTAGAACCTCTTTTAGTAAGACCAATCGCCCTCCTAGGGAGGGGAATGTAACACCTCGGTTTTGACCCCGTTTGTATTAAAATGTATAAGATGTATATATTGTAATTAATCATGGTGTGGAGCTCAAGGGAAAATCCCCACCATCGATTTAGCATGTTATGTTCGGAAATTAGATCGGTGCCGATGGCATTTTGTGCTATCTAGGCATGTTATAATTTTG
>LPNX010655285.1:120359-146987 GCA_001517045.1 Pseudotsuga menziesii | reverse complement strand
TCACCCATCCCTCCACCCCATCCCAGACCTCATCCCCCTCCTCCATATTCCCCCACCACCCTCATTTCCTCTTCCAGGGTGGCCCATTCCATTCTACAGCCAATTGGCATTTATCGTCGTACATCACCACTTCGCCCACTCCAGTCCACACCATCTCCCACCATTCCCCCTAGTGTTGTAGCCAACATCGATGTGGCCACATCCTCCGCTATGCCATCCACCCTAGCATCAGAGTAGGTTGTACAACCCACTGATCCACCTGCCACCCCTGAGGAGCAGTCGATTGCTCCACCTGCCAGCCCCTAGGACCAGCCTATTGTGTTCATGGTGAGATTGATTAGTTTATAAAAATCTCATTCAATATTAACGAAAATTAACATAGCAGTAAATTGTATGAGTTATCTTAATGTTTAAATGTCGCAGGGTGGCATTGCCGAGAGACTTGGATCGTGGAGGAGGGTATGCATGCAATTGTAGTTCATGAAACCCTAGTATGCAAGTCTCAACAAGATTGTAGTTCATGAAACCCTAGCATGCATTAAGGTATCCACACTATAATTGTTTTCCTCGTTAGGGTTTATAAACCCTAATCATCTTTCATCATAGAAGCACATGGCATTTCAGACAAGTCTAGCTCCAGTTTCGACGTCAACATGTCTATCCTAGGATGATTCCTCAAACCCTAGGTCTTTCTCTATTGCATCAACACAAGCACCAAGACCTCCATGGAAAATCAACTAAACTTAAAAAAATCTTCTTCTAAGCAAGGAATCAAAAGAAGCTCGAGACTTATCAAGTTAAGTTTTCCATGGTCTTTCCCTAGCCTCCATGTATCACACAAGAACAAGACTGCAATATCACCAAAGACATTAGCTCTTTTATTTGTATCTTCTACAGGGTTGGAACCCTAATTCTACCTCCTTTTCCTTGACAACAAGAGATGTAGATTCTGCAAGACAACCATAAATTCCTCTAGTATTATATATCCTTCTCCAAGGTTTACTTACATATATAAACCCTAGTGTCCTCATGCATATCCAAGTTTCATCATGTAATGCATTCATCCTCTAGTTGTGTACCACATCTTCTTGTTCCCAATGCTCCTCGACATATGTGTCAGAGGTGGTTAGAATGCTCCAATGCTTATCCTCAATATGTGTGCCAAGGTGGTTACTATGCTCATTTGCTCTCCTCAACATGTGTGTGAAGGCGGTCACTATGGTCCAATATTTCACTTATCTTAATCCTAATATCACAAGGCAACCCAACAAAATAAACCCTAGTCCAAGTGTATGTTAACACCATGAAGATACATCCCTTTAGGGAACTCTTTCCAAGCATATAACATATCTAGAACCTCTTATTACAACAAATTACAACATCAATAAATCTACTGAGCAAAACCCTAGTTTACAAAACCGATGCACAGTGGAGTCACTGGGCCATGCAAACACGATGGAGAGGGCCCACTAGAGGTAATGGCATGCCAGGAGACCAACGGAGTCAACAGATTGTCGATCTAACCTCTGGTTGTTAAGTTATGTCGAGTTGCAAGTCACATGAAAATGTCATTCAGGGACACTTGGTCACTCTCGGTTCGGTAGCGAAAAACCAAATGGAGCAACAAGATTGCATGTCGTTAGCTCCGACAGGTGTGTATGGCCAGCAGCAAGATTGCATGTCGTTGGCTTCAATAGGTGAGTATGGCCAATGTCAACATGGGAACACCACCAAGACTGGCACGGAGGAGGGTTTTTCATAGTTGACCCACCAATGTGAGAGTTGCATTGAAGGAAACTAAGCAAAACCCTAGTTTACGAAATTGATGCACAGTGGAGTCACTGGGCCATGCAAATGTGGTGGAGAGGGCCTTCTAGAGGTAATGGCATGCCAGGAGACCAACGGAGTCGAAGGCTCGTCAATCCGACCTCTGTTTTCCGAGTTATGTTGAGTTGTAAGTCGCATGAAAATGTCGTTCAGGGACACTTGGTCACTCTCGGTCTGGGAGCGAAAAAACAAATGGAGTAGCAAGATTGCATGTCATTGGCTCTGACAGGTGTGTATGGCCAATTCCAACATGGGAACACCACCAAGACTGGAATGGAGGAGGGTTTTTCAGAGCTGACCCACCAATGCGAGAATTGCATTGAAGGAAACTGAGAAAAACCCTAGTTTACGAAACCGATGCACAGTGGAGTCATTGGGCCATGCAAACATGGTGGAGAGGGCCCTCTAGAGGTAATGGCATGCTAGGAGACCAACGGATTCAATGGCTCATTGATCCAACCTCCGGTTGTCGAGTTATGTTGAGTTGCAAGTCGGATGAAAATGTCGTTCAGGGACACTTGGTCACTCTCAGTCTTGGATGACATGCTAATTGTTGGGCATGGTAAGAGCATTATTAAAAGGTTGAAGAAGGGCTTGGGAAGTAAATTTGAAATGAAGGCTTTGGGTCCAACACAACAAATATTGGGCACAAACTATATTTCTCCAAAAAATGATAGAAGAAATGTTATAGAAACTGTATCTCTTAAACATGAACAACTCTTTGACCTTGCTCTATGTTATACCTTATGCTTTCTCATTCAATTCTAATTATTGACTCAAATAGAAGAAGGATAAAAACTTACTAGAATAGCAATTAAAATTTAGAGATGAAATCATAATGCACAAGTGAAATACCATTTCACAATATTAGAGCAATTATTTTTTGATTAGTAGCCCGATGCAACACAAATTGGAGAGAAAATTGCAAAGATAGGGGTTTACCAGGTAGGACATGTAGAGAACAATATAAAGTGCGGAGTTAGAAAACATGTGAAGGACATGATGTTTAAAATCCTATAGCAAAGGTAAGAGAAACATGGGTGAAAGATTAAACCAGTGAAGGGTGTCTATTGAAGATACATGCATCAAACATTTTCACTTGAAAGTTACATTCAAATAATTCAATCTCTAGTTAAAAAGAATAGAAGGAATTGAGAATGCAAATGATGAAAATTTGTATTCTTGCATAGCTTTAGTGGCTAACAAGAAGTAGTGTGAAAGGGATGGAGAAAATAGTCATTTGTCTCTAGTCAAAATAGTCAAATGTAGAGAATCGTGTGCTTGTGCAAGCTAACGCGTCAAAATCTGGATGCTAGTTCCATGAGTGGCTAACTTACTCCGCTTTCTATGTGAACTATGCAAAAGCCTTTCCCTTTCCATCTATATCAATGTCATGTCTGAATATATAGCATGTATAGATACTTATTACCAAGATGGTGGATAAAATAGATCATACTTGGTAATAAGTATTTATACATTCTATATATTCAGACATGACATCAATATAGATGGAAAGGGAAAGGATTTTGCAGAGTTCACATAGAAAGCAGAGTAAGTTATAATGATAGTCTTGTATTTTAATAGTAGATGTCAATTTCAATCACTCATGGAACTCGCATCCAAGTGGAATGTAAGCGCAATTACCCAATCTCATTCAATATAGCCAACTGGATCCTCTCTGTTGCTAATTGCCTCCATCAATCTCTCATGCTATGAATGGGGCAAGAAGTAACGCACCTTGGTTGAGTTCTTCATTGGCATTGTCTGTAGATGGATGTTCATGCCAACAATCAAGTTTGTGAAGTGATAGACCACAGAACCTGGTCTGTAATCCACGAATACATGCCCACTAGTTCTTCTTGATTTCCCATCTAGTGTAAGATATTCACCCTCAACCACCATCGAGCCAATAGGAAATTCATTGCCTTCATCATCAATCAATGATCCAATCAGTATTTGCTTACCTTGAATGCATCGTGCCAACCAATAATCTGTGCCCCATTCATTATCTTTCGGGGCAACAACTGCATATATGTGTCCTGGTTGTACAAGATCTGAGATATGGTTGTATTCTATCGAAATCACTGACTGAACTTCCTCGAACTGGGTTGTTTCATCGACTACACGTGGGGCCACTACAAGTGACACACGATCCCAATCATCAACCCAATCCATGCATTCACATTCATCCCATTCACAACTGCTACAAGGGCTGCAAAAGAAAGCAATTTTTCGCGTCCATATTTCAAATAGGGGGTTGTTTGAGCTTAAAAACCAAATGAAATCCACGTGTTCCTTGTACTGTGCCACAACTATAGGAACGTGATCAATCTATGTCAACCACATGCCAAAAATTCCTGACTGGCCTTCCTACCACTTTAGTTCAGTCTGACATTATTGCAGAGCACCATTGAACTATGGATTCTGCATTTTTTATATGGGGGTTTCTGGTAAACCTCATCTCCTCCCTTCGTAGTGCGGTCTTGATGCATGCACCAGCCCCGTCATGCTCACCTTTTCCGTGCCTGATCTCAAAGTAGTTCCATATATGCGGCACATTATAAGTCTTATGTAACATACTCATCCATTGGAAGACTCAGGAATTTTTGAACTGACCCGCACAACCATCTGACCATATCCAATGCTGATCCATCTGTATATCTCCCTCCTTTATCTAATCATAGAAAATTCAAAAACAGTGTTGCACATAATGCAAATTATGGAATCTGTTATCACTTATGTAAAAGTTTGTCTCCTTCTGTACTATCATGTTGTTAACACTGCTCTCAGGGTCATGCCTATACGTAATATATACCATGATGATGACTTAGTCGGAATGGTAGTATTGACTTTGAATTTCATTTTGTGGCTGAAGGGTGTAGTTTTCTATAAAATCCACAATTGACAATATGGTCCCAATGGGAAAGTTGTCCCTGCATTTTCTATACTGCTCATCCTACCATCGCGCTACATGCACATGTTGAACATATTGCTCATTTTTCTTGTAGAACTCCATCAAAAAATCACATACCCCTACCTGTTGCCATGAAAACAAGGGTCGTATTAGAATGTGACCTTTAAGGAATGTATATGTAGAAAATGAACATGTAAGAGGAAAAACATGCAATAATCATTTCTAACTGTGGCTTCACCAATGCAATTTTTTTACTTTCCTTCGCACTATCTGATTGATAGGTTACATACTTGAAGCTATGCATCTCCGTGCTCATATTTCCAAATTGATGCTCATCACTTCCATGAATGCAATGGTTCAAAAGAGCAAACCCACTGCACCTGGAGCAATTCCCATATAGACATGATTTTCCATAGTATTTGTGTCCTTCATGCCTTGGACACATGAGGCTGACGATAAAATCTCTCAATGCATTCGGTGGTATTACGGATTCATTGCATCCTTGCTCAAGGTTAGTATGCAAATCACAAAATATATGTTTATACGTGTCATAAAAATATTCATATTCTACATGGTATCTACAACAACATGTGTTTCGATCAATGCATATACGGATGTACCATGGTTTACATTTCTCAAAGGACCTTTGGCCCAGGTTCAATTGTGTGTGCTCATTCTTGAATCTCTCATAAATTTCAGTCTGTGTTGTGTCAATGAAGTGTTTGACGTGGGGTTCACATTCAGTAGAACCTTTTCTCAGCTTTAGCACATCTCTTTGATTAGATGAAGGTCTGGTATGATCATGCCAGAACATTTGTACTAATTCCTTAACAACATCAATTAGCTTCATATCTCGACAAGGCAACCTGCTGAAAAAATCCCAACAATCTTTTCCACCTGGAGTCTGTATATTTTCTCTTATAACAGAGTACTTCCTTACAACTGATTCTGATAACACACGATGAGCCACACAAAGATATTTAGTACGGGACGTCTTCCCAATTGCATTAAAATCAGATTGGAGATTTCTAACAATATGATTGTTAGCCTCTGAAATTCTAACCATCTTTATGCCCAGAATTCTCCTAACAACAACTAAACAATTTGACTTTAACAATCATAGTAATAATTGACATTTACCTGCATTGCCTTTGGATTTAAAATATTCCTTCATTAATTTGTTACATTGCCAATCGATAGTGCGTTTGGGAAACTTACCTTCAAGGCCTGACAGATAACTTTTATTAAATTGAGCACATAGATCTGTGGACAAACACACAACTCACAAGATAGATCACACAATTTACTCAGTTATTGAAGAATGAAACAGTGCAAAAATGGCTTGCAGCTATGAATGCTTTTCATTAATCAAAGAGTAATTAGATAATAATTACAATGAAGTACAATGGCTTAAATAGCCACATGCAATTCGAATCCACATGAGGAAATTTGAATTGATTAGACTCTACTTGACTGTAGGTAACTAAGACCTTGTCTAAATCACTATCGGAGGACTCAATAGTTAACTGACCTTGTCTAAACCATAACCAGAGTTCATCAGAGTTCTAAAACATAATTCAAGTGTTACATTCAATGTTGACTAAGGATAACTAACTGTGGTAGGTGAGAAATGCACCCCTCCTGAGTGCAGCCATGTAAACCTAGTGCTAACTGAATGTAGAGGACTAGAATTGAATGTAACTAACTCCTAACTTAGCTTGACTAGTCATCAACTGAACTGAACTGACAGTGGTTGGTTTTGACACTCCCAATGGCTCCTAAATTGTAGGGATTGGTCTAGGAGGCTCCTAAATAGATGCAATCAAGTGAAATCAGTGGTAATAGGCCTCAATTAGTGCTCCCCACACTTTAGTAACTAAAACATGTGCCCCAATTAGGCCAAGTGGACGCATTGGTGCAAGTGACTAAAAATAGAATGGATGGGCTGCCGATTTAGACATGACTCTTGATTTAGACATATGACCAAATTGGACAAGGGAGGATTAATAATCCTAACACCCCCCGAATGCTAACTTGGAAAATTTGTGGGCCCTGGTAACTAAGACCATAGGTCACCCATTACATCAAGTAAAGTAAATTAACTGGTAAAAAAAAAGGTGCCGGAGAAAAAACCACATGGGAAAAAATTCCCCCCTCTAATTAAGCAGGTAGAATCAGGATCCATTAGAGGAAATTTGGGGTATTAAATGGGCCTTATAAGAAAATGCGGCAACAATAAATTTTGTGAGTTGGAATCCAAGAACCAATATAATTTCAATAAAATGAGTCAACCATAATGTTTGAATTGACATATTTGTCATAAAAGAAAACTACTTTTTTGTTCGTATTTTCGACATATCTCCCTATGTTTTTACTCAAATTCTGAGCAGGAGAGCTCGTTGGATGCGTAATTTAATTCTGCATCCAACGTGTCCCACAATGCATACTTTTGACAAACCCCGCTACCCCAAAAATAAGAAATACCTGAAAAAATGTGATGATGACATCATCATCACGTTTTTTCAGGTATTTCTTGTTTTTGGGGTAGCGAGGTCTGTCCAAAGTATGCAGTGTGGGTACTCATTGGATGCAAAATTAAATTACATCCAACGAGCTCTCTCGCTCAAAATTTGAGTAAAAACACAAGCAGATATGTCAAAAATACGAACACAAAAAGTAGTTTTTTTTATTCTTCCTCCAAAATTAATAACTATTATTTTATTATTTTAACTATTATTTTATTATTTTAACTATTATTTTATTATTTTCCTTAGGAGGCCCATTTTAGACCTCAAATTTCCTCTAATGAATCTGGTTCTTCTGTGCACAGGTATCCTAGGGCCTGGCATGTGAACCTCTCCATCATTATGTCTGAAGGAATCTTCCTCTTTGGAAGAAGAATGATATGCTCAACTAAATCAGAAATATAGACAGTTGTCAGATGAAGATTGGACCCATGTAGAGCAATTGAAGTCAACTGATAAGTGAGAAAAGGTTCTTGAGGATTCAGAACATGTGAGGAATACTCAAGAACTGATATGTTTCATCCATGAACAGCAAACCATGAGTGGTAAGAACAACCCCAAGTGTTAGGAGCAAGTGTCCAGGCGGATGCAGAAAATCTTCCTCTTTACCAGTTCTATGAGGAGATGAGCATCTGATCAATGGTTGAGAAGCACTTGGAGTGTTGAGAGCGAATGCTTGAGCTCCATAGTATAATATAGCTTCTAAAATAGCTAATGAATCACATAATGAAATATCAGCAACCTCATATGAGGAAACTAACACCAAATCCCCATCAACAGTTTTGAAGAGAAAGTGCGGTACTTGATTTTTCACACCGGAATTGGTGAGAGCAGCTACAAGCATGACTGAATGCTCTTGGATTTTAAAATATGAACCAAATAATATAATATCAGAAAGTAAATCAAATCTAAATAGGTTCACAACTGATCCAAAACTGTGAAATGAAATCAAATCCCCAGCAGTAGTTTTGTAGGAGACTTGCAGTACTTGTTTCTTCACACCGTTGATGAGAAAAGCTACAAGCAGTACTGAAAGATTATGAATTTGATATATTAAAATAAGAAATATCAGATCAGATATAAATAATATCACATCAGATCCAATAAGGTTAATATCAGATTCAAATAAATGGTTAACCGTGACGGTGGATACACAGCTTTCTTCTTCTTCAAAATTCTGAATTTTGGTGCATGCAATCTTGCAGGAATTTACTAGAAAATATAGATCATGGGGAGTGAATGGATCACTCTAGTAATCTGATATTTCTTCCAAAATATCCAAGGTATCACATATTTGCACACCAACAACAACATTAGAGGGAGGAAAATCAAATTTTTCTTCACTTTTGGAAGCAATTACTGGTAAATTGTGCACAGAATTCAAAGGAAAATCATCGGTGAATGTTTTCATGGAAGTGCAGCAGTGTTTTTCTTCAATATCAGAGATTCGAATGTCTTCTTCTGTTTCAGTAATATGAGGAGATGAGATATCAGAGATCTCATGAACTTCTGGAGCATCAGGAGAAGGAGTCACTGCATGGAGACTGTCTTCAATTCGAATTGGCTGTGTAGAAGATTATGCTTCTTCTTCATTTTGAACAACTTCATCAGAGAGATTGGAGGCTGAGAATTTTGTATCAAGAGTGCTTATGGTGCTGGATATTTTCTCCAAATTTTTATTATGATCCTCATCAATCACTCCAAAGGTTCTGTCCAATCTTGTCCAGAGTTCCTTCGAGTCTTCAATAGATCTAATGAGGTAGCGCAAGCTAGGAGAAAGACCCAGTGCTATTCTTCCAAAGGCTCCATCACATTTATTCAGCCAGTGATTCTCACTAAAACACTCTTTACCGAGTCCAATAGACACCCGATAGAGACCTCGTCTCATCAGAGATGAAATCATCTTCTTCTTCCATTTTGAAAAGTTTGAGGATAGGGTGAGAAGAGGAACTAATGAATCCATTTGAAGTTGTACCTGAAAAAACACAAAAGGGGCACCATAAGGTCTACAACTTGCACATTTCAGGTTTTCATCACACCCAACATAGTTGATCAAGCAATCTTGACCAACAATTTCTTAACTTGGGGTATTAAGTGGTAAACCTTCTGCTTCTGGTGCAGAGCTGGAAGGAGCAATTTTGCTCAAAAATGATCCAGTAGGAGATCTAAGGAGGAGAAGTGGCTTGTCTGTCGAGGCTCTGATACCATATTAAATTGAGCACATAGATCTGTGTACAAACACACAACTCATAGGATAGATCACACAATTTACTCAGTTATTGAAGAATGAAACAATGCAAAAATGGCTTGTAGCTGTGAATGCTTTTCATTAATCAAAGAGTAATTAGATAATAATTACAATGAAGTACAATGGCTTAAATAGCCACATGCAATTCGAATCTACATGAGGAAATTTGAATTGATTAGACTCTACTTGACTGTAGGTAACTAAGACCTTGTCTAAATCACTATCGGAGGACTCAATAGTTAACTGACCTTGTCTAAACCATAACTGGAGTTCATCGGAGTTCTAAAACACAACTCAAGTGTTACATTCAATGTTGACTAAGGCTAACTAACTGTGGTAGGTGAGAAATGCGCCCCTCCTAAGTATAGCCATGTAAACCTAGCGCTAACTGAATGTAGAGGACTAGAACTGAATTTAACTGACTCCTAACTTAGCTTGACTAGTCATCAATTGAACTGAACTGACCTTGGTTGGTTTCGGCACTCCCAGTGGCTCCTAAATTGTAGGGATTGGTCTAGGAGGCTCCTAAACTGATGCAATAAAGTGCAATTAGTGGCAGTAGGCCTCAATTAGTGTTCCCCAATGTTCCCCACACTTTAGTAACTAAAACATGTGCCCCAATTAGGCCAAGTGGACCCAGTGGTGCTAGTGACTAAAAATAGACTAAATGGACTCTCAATTTAGACATGACTCCTGATTTAGACATATGACCAAATTGGACAAGGGAGGATTAATAATCCTAACAGCTTTCATGCACATGGATACATCTAGGAGTCCTTTTTCTTGCAGTAGACAGTCGAGGCAAGGAAGGTGGATATGAGCTACGGATCCCAGGTCTTCTTTGTTGTGGTGAATCATTCACATGCCAGTCCATATTGGGAGTGTGCTTGACATGGTTGTGGTCTTCTAGAAGAGATTGCAAATTAATCATTGCTCCTAGGTCCAACGCTTCATACTCAGCGTCTCTCAATACACCTATGTCTTTAAGAGCTTCAGCATGGCTCATTGATGGATTGTTGGTTGGAGATTGTGTTGATGTTGGAACTTGAGTTGGGTCCGTTGGACGCAACCGCTTCACTCGTGGTTCTGAAGTAGAGGTTGTTATGTCATCAAATCTGTTAGGATCGGACGTAGTATCAGTGGAAATGTCTGGACCATGTCTCACTCTCTCCATTACCAACTTGGCCTTTTCTCTTACCTCATTTTCCTTTTCAATGGGCATATTCCTTCTAGTTTTTCTTGCTCTGTTACATGAGTTTCCCATATCCGAAACTTTCTTTATCAAAACTATGAGGTCTACCCATGCATAAGAAGCAACAAATAAGGTATTAGTTCCATTATACAAGATACATGATGCGTTCCAACACAAATAACAAAATTATAGATATGTTAGTATGCTAATTATTGGCATTGATACATAATTGTTGGTTAAAGGTTTCTCTTTATGTTTGGACCAAATTTTAATTTCTATACTCTATTTGAGTCAAGTAAAGATAGTCAAGTTTGCAGGTATTACAGCTATAGGATTTTGACCTCCTTTGCGTTAAAAAAGTATTGGAAGTCAAAAGAAGATGAGTGAAATGAGGAGGTTGCAAATCCCTCAAAAAAAGGAGAAATCATTGAGGTAGAGGCATCCCTATCAAGCTCAAAATCATGTTAAGATAAATCTAGCATGAAGAGGAGAGCATGGACAAGTTGGTGACTGTTCAATATGGACCCTCTCCCATGATTGTTTCCAAGGTTTTTATACAAAATGAAGAGTCTCAATAGAGAACCTCATCTATGCCATCCTTGTGGGAAATCGAAATATATTCATGTGCAAATGGTTATTGGTCTACATTGCATACTTCATCTTGTATAGAGAATATGGACAACTTGGTGAACTATTCAATATGGACCCTCTCCCATGATTAATTCAAAGGTTTTTTTTTAAATTGAAGAGTCTCAAGAGATAACTGTTAGGATTATTAATCCTCCCTTGTTTGATTTGGTCATATGTCTAAATCAGGAGTCATGTCTAAATCGGAAGTCCATCCAGTCTATTTTTAGTCACTAGCACCATTGGGTCTAGTTGGCCTAATTGGGGCACATGTTCTAGTTACTAAAGTGTGGGGAACACTCATTGAGTCCTACTGCCACTAATTGCACTTGCATGCACCAGTTTAGGAGCCTCCTAGATCAATTCCTACAATTTAGGAGCCACTGGGAGTGCCGATACCAACCTTCATTAGTTGAGTTCAGTTAGTGACTAGTCAAGCTGAGTTAGGAGTCAGTTACATTCAATTCTAGTCCTCTACGTTCAGTTAGCTCTAGGTTTGCATGGCTGCATGCAGGAGAGGCGCATTTATCACCTACCATAGTTAGTTAGCCTTAATCAACACTGAAGTAGACACTTGAGTTGTGTTTTAGAACTTCGTTGAACTCCGGTAATGGTTTAGACAAGGTCAGTTAACTATTGAGTCCTCCGACAGTGATTTAGACAAGTTCTTAGTTACCTACAGTCAAGTAGAGTCTAATCAATTTGAATCTCCTCATTTGGATTCGAATTTCATGTGGATATTTAAGCCATTGTGCTTCATTGTAATTATTATCTAATTACCCTTTGATTAATGAAAAGCATTCACAACTGCAAGCCATTTTTGCATTGTTTCATTCTTCAATAACTGAGTAAATTGTGTGATATATCTTGTGAGTTTTGTGTTTTTACACAGATCTATGTGCTCAATTTAATATGGTATCAGAGCCTCAGCAGACAAGGCACTTCTCCTCCTCAGATCTCCTACTAGATCATTTTTTAGCAAAAATTGCTCCTTCCAGCTCTACACCAGAAGCAGAAGGTTTACCACTTAATACCCCAAGTTAAGGAATTGTTGATCAAGATTGCTTGATCAACTATGCTGGGTGTGATGAAAACCTGAAATGTGCAGGCTATCCAACCTTACTTTATCTTTTTTTGTAATTGTAGGTACAACTTCGAATGGATTCATCATTTCCTCTTCTCACCCTATTCACAAACTATTCAAAATGGAAGAAGAAGATGATTACATCTCTGATGAGACGATGTCTCTATGGGGTGTCTATTGGACTCGATGAAGAGTGTTTTAGTGAGAATGGTTGGTTGAATGAATGTGATGTAGATTTTGGAACAATGACACTGGATCCTTCTCCTAGCTTGTGCTACCTCAATAGATCTATTGAAGACCCAAAGGAACTTTGGACAAGATTGGACAAAACCTTTGGAAAGATTGATGAGGATCATAATAGCACTTTGGAGAGAACATCCAACACCATAAGAGTTCCTGATCCAAAATTATTAGCCTCTACTCTCTATGTTGAAGTTGTTCAAAATAAAAAAGAATCAAAGTCCTCCTCCAGTGATTTTCCTTTGAATTCTATGCAAAATTTGCCAGTAATTGCTTCCAAAAGTGAAGAGAACTTTGATTTTTCTCCCTCTAATGTTGTTGCTGGTGTGAAAATATGTAATACCTTGGATATTTTGGAAGAAATATCAGACTACTAGAGCGATGCATTTGCTCCCCATGATCTAGATCTTCCAAAAAATTCCTGCAAGATTGCATGCACCAAAATTCAGAATTTTGAAGAAGAAGAAAATTGCGCATCTACCGTCTCGGTGGACCATACTCTTGGATCTGATATGAACCTTATTGGATCTGATATGATATTATTTAGATCTGATCTGATATTTCTTGGTTTAATATTTCAAATTCATAATCTTTCAGTACTGCTTGTAGCTGTTCTCATAAACGGTGTAAAGAAACAAGTACCGCAAGTCTCCTACAAAACTGCTGCTAGGGATTTGATTTCATTTCACAGTTTTGGATTTGTTGTGAACCTATTTAGATCTGATTTAATTTCTGATCTGATATTATTTGGTTCATATTTTAAAATCCAAGAGATTTCAGTCATGCTTGTAGCTTCTCTCACCAATTCCGGTGTGAAAAATCAAGTACCGCAATTTCTCTTCAAAACTACTGCTGGGGATTTGGTGTTAGTTTCCTCTTATGAGGTTGCTGATATTTTATTTTGTGAATCATTATATATTTTTGAAGCTATATTAGACTATGGAGCTCAATCATTCGCTCTCCACATTCCCAGTGCTTCTCTACCATTTATCATATGCTCATCTCCTCACAAAACTAGTAAAGAGGAAGACATTCTGCATCCACCTGAACACTTGCTCCTAACAATTGGGGCTGATTTTACCACTCATGGTTTTTTGTTCATGGCTACAACATATTAGTTTCTTGAGTGTTCCTCACATGTTTTGAATCCTCAAGAACCTTTTCTCACTTATCAATTGATTTCAATTGCTCTACATGGATCCATTCTTCATCCAGCAATTGTCTATATTTCTGATTTAGTTGAGCATATCATTCTTCTTACAAAGAGGAATATTCCTCTAGACAAAATGATGGAGAGGTTTACATGCCAGGCCCCAGGATTCCTGTGCACAAAAGAACCAGATTGATCCTGATTCTACCTACTTAATTAGAGAGGGGGGGGATTTTTACCCATGTGCTTTTTTCCCCAACTTCTTGTATTGAGCAGTTACTTTACTTTACTTGATGTAATTGGTGACCTATGGTCTTAGTTACCAGGGCCCACATATTGTCCAAGTTAGCATTCAGGGGGGGTGTTAGGATTATTAATCCTCCCTTGTCCAATTTGGTCATATGTCTAAATCGGGAGTCCATCCAATCTATTATTAGTCACTAGCACCATTGGGTCCACTTGGCCTAATTGGGGCACATGTTCCAGTTACTAAAGTGTGGGGAACACTAATTGAGGCCTACTGCCACTGATCTCACTTGCATGCATAAGTTTAGGAGCCTCCTAGACCAATTCCTACAATTTAGGAGCCACTGGGAGTGCCGATACCAACCTTCATCAGTGGAGTTCAGTTAGTGACTAGTCAAACTGAGGTAGGAGTCAGTTACATTCAGTTCTAGTCCTCTACATTCAATTAGCGCTATGTTTGCATGGCTGCATGCAGGAGAGGCACAATTCTCACCTACCACAGTCAGTTAGCCTCAGTCAACACTGAAGTAGACACTTGAGTTGTGTTTTAGAACTCCATTGAACTTCAGTAATAGTTTATACAAGGTCAGTTAACTATTGAGTCCTTCGACAGTGATTTAGACAAGGTCTTAGTTTCCTACAGTCAAGTAGAGTCTAATCAATTTGAATTTCCTCATGTGGATTCAAATTGCATGTGGCTATTTAAGCCATTGTACTTTGTTGTAATTATTATCTAATTACTCTTTGATTAATGAAAAGCATTCACAACTACAAGCCATTTTTACATTGTTTCATTCTTCAATAACTAAGTAAATTGTGTGATCTATCTTGTGAGTTGTGTGTTTGTCCACAGATCTATGTGCTCAATTTAATAATAACTTCATCTATGTCATCATTGTGTAAAATCAAAATATATTCATGTGCAAATGTAAATTAGTTAACATTGCATACTTTGTCTTGTATGGAGAATATGAGACTTGTTTAGATGTGAAGTTGGGATTTATTCTCATGAAATTAAATGTTGTCTATGAGAGAGATATTGTTGTAGGCATATCATAAAACATAAATCAATGAAATGATCTGAAAGCTTGTGAATTAAAACAATTATTTACAATTCACCATCCCTATTCAAAATGATCTCTTCTTCCAATGAAAACTTGTAGTGTGAATCTTTCCACTAACTTCTAGGACCACTGAATATGTTTGTTAGATTCCAAGAGTGAGCTTCTATCCAATAGATCAAAGAGTGGTGATGGATTGTGAGCCAAATTGCACAATTTAGGAGCACAAAACGTGCTAACAGCAAAAGAAAACCCATGAAAATAGGTAGCAATCTCGGCAATCCAGAACTCTATTTTTTTACCTACTAACAGGTGCGCGTACACGTCTTTAAGCATGTGCACATGTGTATAAGACTACGTGTGCGCATTGACGCACACACAAACTTAAACATGCATGCACGCCCCTGTTTAACATTTAGAGCATTTACTCACTAATGTTTATTTCATTTAATGACTAACATTCTTCAACAACGTTCATGATTATTTCAAGTATTTTTACAATATAGTCTAAAACCTATCATCATCACCACCACTACAATATAGTCTAAACCTATCATCCTCATCCTCATCATCATCATCATCACCATCATTGTTCATCATCATTGTCATCATCATCATCGTCATCATCGTCATCCTCATCCTCATCATCATAGTCATCATCCTCATCACCATCATTGTCATCATCATCACCAACATTGTTCATCATCATCATCACCAACATTGTTCATCATCGTCATCGTCATCGTCATCATCACCATCATTGTTCATCACCACCATCATTTTTCATCATCATCCTCATCGTCGTCGTCATCATCACCGTCATTGTTCATCATCATCATCATCATCATCCTCATCGTCATCGTCATCATCATCACCATCATTGTTCATTGTCCTAGCCATCTTCATAGTCATCATCATCCTCATCCTCATCCTCATCATCGTCAGCATTGTCATCATCCTCATCATCATCTTCATCATCATCACCATCATTGTTCATCGTCATAGTCATCTTCATAGTCATCATCATTCTCATCATCATCATCATCTTCGTCATCAACATCATCATCCTCATCATCGCAATCATCATCATCATCATCATAGTCATCATCCTCCTCCTCATCATAATCATTCCATTGCAAATGATTGAAAATAAAATCAAAGCAAAGTTTCAACTAAACCTATCATCATCGTCATCATTGTTCATCATTGTCATCGTCATCATCATCATCCTCATCACCATCATTTTTCATCATCATTGTCATCATCATCATCATCATCATCATCATCATCATCCTCAACCTCATCCTCTTCATCATGATAGTCATCATCCTCATCATCATCATTGTCATCATCAGCATCACCAACATTGTTCATCATCGTCGTCATCATCATCATCATCATCGTCCTCATCCTCCTCCTCCTCCTCCTCCTCATCATCACCATCATTGTTCACCATCATCATCGTCGTTATCATCATCCTCCTCCTCCTCCTCCTCCTCATCATCATAGTCATCATCCTCATAATCATTGTCATCCTCCTCCTCCTCCTCATCATCATTGTTCATCATCATCATTCCATTGCAAATGCTTGAAAATAAAATCAAAGCAAAGTTTCAACTAAACCTATCATCATCATCATCATTGTTTCTCATCGTTGTCGTCATCATTGTCATCCTCATGCTCATCCTCATCAACATCATCATCACCATCATTGTTCATCATCATTGCCATCATCATCATCATCATCATCGTCATCATCATCCTCATCCTCTTCATCATCATAGTCATCATCATTATTGTCATCATCCTCATCATCCTCATCATCATCACCAACATTGTTCATCATCGTCATCATCATCATCCTCCTCCTCCTCCTCATCATCATTATCATCCTCATCCTCATCATCATCATCATCATCACCATCATTGTTCACCATCATCACCATCGTCATCGTCATCATCATCATCATCACCATCATTGTTCACCATCATCATCATCGTCATCATCATCATCATCATAGTCATCATCATCATTGTCATCCTCCTCCTCCTCATCATCATCATTCCATTACAAATGCTTGAAAATAAAATCAAAGCAAAGTTTCTACTAAACCTATCATCATCATCATCATCATTGTTCCTCATCGACGTCGTCATCATCATCATCCTCATCCTCATCCTCATTATCATCATCATCACCATCATTGTTCATCATCATTGTCATCGTCATCATCATCATCGTCGTCATCATCCTCATCCTCTTCATCATCATAGTCATCATCCTCATCATCATCATTGCAATCATCCTCATCATCATCATCATCACCAACATTGTTCATCATCCTCATCATCCTCATCCTCATCCTCATCATCGTCATCGTCATCCTCATCATCATCATCATCATCATCCTCATCATCGTCATCCTCATCATCATCATCATCCTCATCCTCATCATCATCACCATCATTGTTCACCATCATCATCGTCATCATCATCATCATAATCATCATCATCATCATAGTCATCATCCTCATCATCATCATTGTCATCCTCCTCCTCCTCCTCATCATTATTCATCATCATCATTCCATTGCAAATGCTTGAAAATAAAATCAAAGCAAAGTTTCAACTAAACCTATCATCATCATCATCATTATTCCTCATCGTCGTCGTCATCATCATCATCCTTGTCCTCATCCTCACAATCATCATCATCACCATCATTGTTCATCATCATTGTCATCATCATCATCATCCTCATCATCCTCATCCTCTTCATCATCATAGTCATCATCCTCATTGTCATCATCCTCATCCTCATCATCATCACCAACATTGTTCATCATTGTCATCATCCTCCTCCTCCTCCTCCTCATCATCATCACCATCATTGTTCACCATCATCATCATTGTCGTTGTCATCATCATCATCATCATAGTCATCATCCTCATCATCATCATTGTCATCCTCCTCCTCCTCATCATCATCATTCCATTGCAAATGCTTGAAAATAAAATCAAAGCAAAGTTTCAACTAAACCCATCATCATCATCATTGTTCCTCATCGTCGCTGTCATCATCCTCCTCCTCATCCTCATCATCATCATCATTGTTCATCATCATTGTCATTGTCATCATCATCCTCATCCTCATCATCATCATCATAGTCATCATCCTCATTGAAATCATCCTTATCATCATCATGGCAATCATCATCATCATCGCAATCATCATAATCATTGTTCCACATCATCATCGTTCCTCATCATTGTCAGCATTGTCATCATCCTCGTCATCATCTTCATCATCAGCACCATCATTGTTCATCCTCATAGTCATCTTCATAGTCATCATCATCCTCATCATCATCATCATCTTCGTCATCAACATCATCATCCTCATCATCGCAATCATCACCATCATCATCATAATCACTGTCATCATAGTAATAGTCATCGTGATCATCATCCTCATCATCATCATCATGATCACCATCATTATTCATCATCATAGTCATTATCATCCTCCGCCTCCTCATCATCATTGTCATCAACATCATCCTCCTCATCATTGTAATCATCATCATCATCATCATAATCATCATCGTCGTCATCATCATCATCATCATCATCCTCATCCTCATCATCGTCATCATCATCACCGTCATTGCTCATCATCATCATCATTCTTCATTGTCATCATTCCATTGCCAATGCTTGAAAATAAAATCAAAGGAATGTTTCAACTAAACCTTACATCATCATCATTGTTCCTCATCATCGTCGTCATCAGCCTCATCCTCATCCTCATCCTCATCATCATCGTCATCATCATCATCATCATCACCATCATTGTTCATCATTATCGTCATCATTCTCATCACCATCGTCATCATCATCACCATCATTGTTCATCATCATTGTCATCGTCGACATCATCATCATCATCGTCGTCGTCATCATCGTCGTCGTCGTCATCATCATCCTCATCCTCTTCATCATCATAGTCATCATCCTCATCATCATCATTGTCATCATCCTCATCATCATCATCATCATCATCATCATCAGCGTCGTCATCATCATCATCCTCATCCTCATCCTCATCCTCATCGTCATCATCATCATCATCATCATCATCATCACCACCATCATTGTTCATCATTATCGTCATCATCCTCATCATCATCCTCCTCCTCCTCCTCCTCATCATCATCATCATCCTCATCCTCATCCTCATCGTCATCGTCATCATCACCATCATTGTTCACCATCATCATCATCATCATCATAATCATCCTCATCCTCATCATCATCCTCATCATTATCATTGTCATCCTCCTCCTCCTCATCATCATTATTGTTCATCGTCATCATTCCATTGCAAAAGCTTGAAAATAAAATCAAAGCAAATTTTCAACTAACATATCATCATCATCATCATTGTTCCTCATCGTCGTCATCATCATCATCATCCTCATCCTCATCCTCATCATCATCATCATCACCATCATTGTTCATCATCATTGTCATCGTCATCATCATCCTCATCATCGTCATTGAAATCATCCTTATCATCATCATCACAATCATCATCATCATCATCATCATTATAATCATTGTTCCTCATCATCGTCATCATCCTTGTCATCATCATCATCATCATCACCATCATTGTTCATCCTCATAGTCATCATCATCCTCATCATCATCATCACCATCATTGTTCATCATCATAGTCATTATCATCCTCCTCCTCATCATCATCGTCGTCATCAACATCCTCCTCCTCCTCATCGTAATCATCATCATCATCATCATCATCATAATCATCGTCATCATACTCATAGTCATCATGATCCTCATCCTCGTCATCATCACCATCATTGTTCATCATCGTCATCGTCATCATCATCATCATAGTCATCATCATTGTCAGCATCCTCCTCCTCCTCATCATAGTCATCATAGTCATCATCATCATAGTCATCATCCTCATCATCATCATTGTCATCCTCCTCCTCCTCATCATCATAGTCATCATCCTCATTTGATCATCATTGTCATCCTCCTCCTCCTCATCATCATCATTCCATTGCAAATGATTGAAAATAAAATCAAAACAAAGTGTTTACTTAACAAATGCGCGCACACGTCCCTAACGCACGCACACAAAATAGCGCAAATGCAATTTTAGTGCGTACGCACTTCTAGTGCGTGCGCGTTATGTTTTAAACTACGCGCGCGTGTGATTTAACTTTAGAATTTTGGCGACAACTTTTTTCCAACCAACGTGGTGGATGACTTGGTTGCTTTGGTTTTAGGTTCGGGTTGCTCAACCAAGTGGTTTGGGCTGTCTTATGACATAAATACTTGTTTTGTACCACTTCTCCTATTTCGTGCATGACTTTCCATATGCCACACTTTTTCACTGTTAATGAAAATTCACACTTGTGTAACTCTGTCTTTAGATTCTGAATATGTAATTTTTATTTAAATTTATTATCTTTTTCTATTTTTTATTTAATTTTAAATGGACTAACGTCAATCTAACACAAAAGGTAGGCTATTTGCTTCGGCCATAACTTTTGATTGCCTCACCTATTTAAAAAACGGAAAAGAACCTGCACAATAAGACACAAAGACCTACATCCTAAAAAAAAATTATCGTTCATTGACTATGTTAAGGCCAAGATGTGGTTGACCAACGCTCGACCTTGTCATTTTAGGGCGTCACTGACTTCCTTAATTTGAAAAATAAAAAATATAACATAAATAAATATGGAAAAATAACGCTGCACTAGACACACCTGTTATCTACAACTCTATATAATTTTTTTCACAAAATTTCGCCATTTGCATACCAAACGAGTGGACCAACGCAAACATATTCATTATTTTTTGGGAAAAATATAACATACCAACCTTAGAAGAACCTCATTTTTGGGGATTTATGCTTAGTTTCCATAAATAAAAGTTTTATATTCTGGAAGGTAATCCAATTGTCCACGTTTCATATTCTTACACCATATTCCAAAAAGTTGTGTAGGTACCTCTAATATTGTTTTTTGACGTTCAAATTTGTGTTTTTCCAGAAGTCCATTGCAACGAACGTGTCATAAGCGACCAGCATTAACTTGCACCAGCCCTACTTAGATATGACATATAAGATTTAATGTTAACTTTTTCCATACACAATTAAATTCACAATATTGCAACATATCATTAAAAAATAAATCTCTTCAATATAATGCATACCTCAACCGTAGAGATAATGTTGCAACATATCATTAAAAAATAAATCTCTTGAATATAATGCATACCTCAACCGCAGAGATAATGTAGAGGCAACGTTTGAAGAAACAATTTTAAATATAAAAAGCCAATATAATTTTGGTGATAGGTGGCCAGCATTCATGTGGAAATGTTTTGCAAAGGATTTGTCACTTTTAAATCATAATGGTTATTTTTTTACATATATACATATGATGTTGAAATCATAATATTTATTTATTTACATATATGAGGTTGATGGGCTTCACGCTATCAAAATTGGAATGTATTTAATTTAAACTTGCTACTTTTATGTAAAAGGGAGTCATATAAACAATGAATGGAGGTTAGAATAGGTTCGTTTAAAGAATTTTCAAACATGGACGTTGTATGAAATATATCCCAGGGGTAACGGTATGTTGAATGTTCCATGTTATTATATTTGAATGTTTCATGTTGTTATTATTATATTTGAATGTTCCATGTTATTATTTTTTTTGCATGGAATAAATCATAGCCAACATTATAAAGAAAAACTCTAACACTTGTGTACATGGCTTCAAAGCATGCTTACTTTCGTTTAGTTCGTTTGGAGACATTAAAACGAAAATGCAGTTCAAAAGCGCCATGGAAACAAGAGAAAGCCCAAAGAAGCTTGATGGAAGTTAATAAACATTGATTATTATGGTGTTCCCATTCACAGCATTATGAATACATTAATTATTATGGTGTAAACGATATAGTATCTCCTTACCTCATTGGGACCTACACTTGCATTTAGCTCTGCCAACAAGGGTCACGTCCATGACAACAAAAATGAACCAAGCTGCCTTGAACATACTGCACTGCAGGGGTAAGTTCTGCACATGGGTAACATGGGTGGTAAATGAGTAGGTAACATGGGTAAGTTTCAGGGAGAACAATATTCAACATGCAGCAGAATATTAAATGTTGTGACGACTGCATTGTGGATCGTTGGATCTTAAATAGATTGAGATCCAATGATCCACAGTGCAGCGGTCGCAGCATTTATTACTCTGCTGCATGTAAAATATTTTTTGCCAAGTTTCACAACTCTTCTTTTGTATGGACCAAAATGACTTTGTCAGAGAAAGCCTGTGACATATATAAGAGTTAATTAAGTTTATTGAAAGATAAACTATGTTGTGCATTTCCAAAATCAAATGCAAATTGTTGAAATTATCCAAATTTAACTGGCAGGGACTACTAAGCATCCTACTGCTTGTCCTCACATTTGATTACCAGTGCATTTGAGATTATATGTCCTTTAAGTTTTTAACTAATATTTTAGGACTCTAAACAGAAATCAACTAATATTTTAGGACTCTAAACAGAAATCTTCAATCGTTTATGGAAGAGAATCTCTCTATTAAATTGAAAGGCAATAAGAATGAAGGTATTTTCCAAAGATGATCGTACCCTTGAAACATCAGAATATTGCAATCTTTGAAGTTGAAGCCATGCATATGTATTGAACTTTGCAAGGTATGCTTCAAGCTTACGAAAATATTAGGTGAAGATTTTTGTTAGCTGTCTTTCTCTTCTAATTGGTAATATCGATAAAGAATTTGATGCATTGCTTAGTATTTTGTATAGGTTGCTAATGGGGAAAGACCAGATTTGTAGTTTTTTTTTAAATTGATGGATGGGAAAGATCATATTTGTAGTTTTTTTTTTAAATCAGTCGATGTAGCTAGAGAGGAATTTCTAAAAAGCTGAGGACTTTGGGTAGTGGTTTTTGAAAGCAAACAATTAGGACGTTCCTCTATATGGTTTTAATCCTGTTTCATCAGCCTTAGGTGTTATATCGTTCAGTATCTTAGCCAATTCGAGAGCCTGTTAATCCAATTATAGATCCCGTTTGAGAACCTATTTATGTTCCAAATAATGCATGTTCGACCAACATCCCTTCCAGTTAGATTATAATTATCTCAGTGGTAAAGGTTTCATATTAGGCCATTGCTTCTGTTGATCCTGTTTTTCAAAATCATAAGCCCCGGTTGAAGCAGTCTATCGAAGATACTTGTTTTGTCAGGTATCCAATACTGATTCAAAGAACGTTTAACCATTATTACAGTTGTAAGGAAAAATATAATTGTAAGTTGTTTTAAGTCCAGAAAGTTCACACACAATTGTCAATTGTAAGCAATTCGTTGCCAATCTATGCAGCAGGAAGTTGCAACAGTTAGATAGTCTCATTATATTTTACAAGAAGGCCACTTGCATCAATGCTTAGAATGTCACAGGCATTGTCCTATGTTATGTTGTTTGCATGTTAAATATTTTCCAATTCCAAATTTGCAGAGAATATATTAATTCTATAAGTTCCTAACTAAATTTATTCAACTAGTCTAGTCAGTATTAGTTTTTAAAATATCTGAGTATGTATTTTTCTTTGTATTTTTTTGCATTTGTGTAAATTTTTCTTTTACAATTTTTGGAATTGAAAAAAGCTACATCCAGGAACTTTACATGACTTTATTATATTAGAACAGAGGGTTAACCTCAATAACTTTACATGACTTTATTATATTAATGACTCTCCCGATAGCAACATCGGGGTATAATGAAATACAAATGATTCTCTCGATAGGAACATCAGGGTACAATATAAGATAAACAAGTGAATAAATTTTGAAGTTACAAATACATCAAAAAACCCCGGCCTTTAGACCGCCCAGACCAAAGATTCCTGTCGTGCCCTTCCAAGCAAAAGATTTTTCCATGGCCGTAAGTTGAGCTTCTATCTCAGTGATTTTAGATTTCATGGTATGGACTGCAACCCGTGCATCAGATCAGTTGCTGAGCATGTCCTCGGTGAGGTTGCAAAGCATGTTCTTTATCATCCAATAATGATTGATTTGGATACCATCCTCGTTGGTCAAGAGCTTCTGGTTGAGAACACGAGTCTCCCAAGCTTCCACTAAAACACGGACATGAGGAGAGATGTGAGGTTCGTAATTCTTCAGGACCTGAAAACTATAGCCACACTGGGCTTTGCCTCTCCCGGAGTTAACTCTCCTTGGTGTTCCTCTCTGTCGCGACATGGAGACCAACTTGAGCCGGGCCTACCTGAAATCTACGAGATGGGGAGCACTCCTTCCTGCAATACTCCGAGACAACGCAAACACAGAGACACATGGAACCTCCAGACATGCAGCGAGCCAAGCAATGCTCCGAGTCGGGCCATAAATCACAATGGCTTTCAAAACTATACTCTTGTCAGTCGAGATACTGTAATCAGGAATATTGCACCTTCTGTGAACAGAAGTTGTTCCTCTGGTCTAAATGATTCAGATCCAGAACAAATGAGTGAATGACAAAATGTGAAGACTTTCCCTGAATATCATAGACACATGGAATACTGCTTTGATAGTGAACCTGTGTACCTACAATCATACCAAACATGCAAACACATCGAAGCTACCAGAAAATCATCTACTTATCCATGTCAGTGACTAAGGAATCTAACAACATGTACATGTGAAATTGAAACAACAATAATGTGGGACAGAAGTCAGCTTTGCATTAAAGATGTATGGAGAAGTTTAAAACCATGGCCTTAGTGTCAACAAGCACCTCCACGAAACAAACACTTCATCCCCATAAGCTCCAACTTTGCTCTCTATGCTCTCCAATGAATTGGGCTGAGTGGTCAATCCAACAGCATAACAATACCTCTATAGTTCTCCCCCTCAACTATGGACAAGAGCTTGGGTAAGGCTCAATGGATAGGAATAGTTGAGAGAATTGTGGATGAGGTGGCTCCAAGATCCTACGATGGGGGATCTCGAGCTCAACTAACCCATAATGATAGGGATAAGGGAGGACACGAGGCTCATGATCTAGAAGCCTCGAGAAACTTCTCTTTTTCCCATTTTACTCAGGGTACCGATTTTCTTCTCTTATGACAGAGCAGTTTAGATAAGAAATGATTTTGGACCAAAGACCATAGGCGATGGCACCACTTCTTAACAACAGGATACAGGCGATGCTGAGCAAGGTACCGCTCATGGGCCACGAGGAAGGCACGATGTTGAGTTTTTGCAAGTAGAATTGACAAACAGAGTGAGTTTCCACTCTAAGTGCTGGGATAAAGGGCAAACATGGAAGTTAAGGGTCTTATCACATCATGGTTACAGGATTTAGGTATAACAGAATGCCCCCCAAAGCATGAGACTTAGAGGGACATGATAAGCGAGAGCTTTGAGAGAATAAGTTGTCACTTCGAGGTGAAAATGTCAGCTTGGTCAGAGAATGTCGTCCAGTGGGCATCTGTAGTACATCGATATTTTTGAGTCATAGACACATGTAACCAACTCATGGCTACAGACCAATACAAGGCAGATCCATGAGAGGAATAAACAAGCATGGCTACTAGAATATAGCGTAGATCCATGTGATAGAGGACTCAAACTTGGACATATCTACCAGACATACAACGTAGATCTATGTCATTCAGACGTAAATTTGAGCATAACCACGACCATACAAATGTGGATCCATGCTAGATATACAAAACTACATCGCAACCTGGGGAAAGCAATAAGCGCTAAACAAATACCCAGGGTCTTCATCTCGTCTTCCACAAAGTACGATTCTATCCATGTGATTACAATGATCTGAAGTCGAACATAGTAGAAACCTCTTGATTACTAGCCAATGATGTGAACCATTAACAAGTGCGAGGGAGATCACCATTAATGTCAATGATTCCCAAGGTACTCTAGTACAATCTACTGAGTGTGAATAGATGTCCTGATGTCGAACACCTAGTCGATTCTATTGACCAAAGGTCAATGATGTGAACCTATGTCGAGAGCGAGAGAATCTGTCATTGAGGCATACTAATCTCGAGGTACTAAGTTTTGTTTCTAAGACTATTTCGCGGATGATGAATTGATGTCAACGGGAATAGTCTCGTCGAAGGAGGGCCATGATGAGTCCCACATCGACGACATGAAACTCGAAACATAGTTCTGGAATGATGTGAATGTAGTAACCATAAGACTAACTCAAAAGTATTGACGCATAGAATGTTTTGACTGCAGAGGTGAAACTTCTTCAACTTTCCTTTGAACATCGGGTGGCACGACAAAATACTTGGCAGCATGACTAGACCAGACAAACACATAGTGTGATAGTAGACAATGCATTATTTTGAAAGACTCAAAGGAGTGGCATGACTCATAAAAGTGGATCGTCACGGAGATCAGCTA
>LPNX010655285.1:45282-118134 GCA_001517045.1 Pseudotsuga menziesii | reverse complement strand
AGGATGTAATTAGCCAATGAGTCAGCAACTACATTATGTTCCCTAGGGATATGCCTATAGGTGATAGTTTCAAATGACCTTTCTAACAAGCGTACCCTCCAAAAGAGACAGAGAAGAACATGATTCCTAATGGTATAAACATGGTTTAGATGACAAACCACGAGTTGAGTCCATCAACACTACCAAGTTGCGAACATCTTTGGAGGCAGCTTCAATCAGAAGACCTATGACTACTTGATACTCATCGATATTGTTGGTAGCGGGACCAATAAAAACCGCTCCTGAACTGACCAAATCGTAAGCTGGGGAATAGAGAACCTAAGCAGTTGAGGCAATATTCAAGGTGTGGTGGAAAGCACCATCAGCGAGGCCATAGAAAGTCATCTGATTTGTACGACCAAAACATGGTATAAATAGATACGAACACTAAACTCAAAACCATTTTGAAAATACTTAAAGCACACTGAAAGTCAAGCAATATACATATATACAAGATATTATCCAAGAGAGATCTAGGCATAGTACCTCTTCAGGTACAACCTATTGCGAGGCTGCCCTAAAGGGATTCCATCGTAGTCTATGAGCTCGTAGGCCCCTTTCTCTAAAACTTTAGAAATGACGAAAGGACTGTAACACATGGACTCAAACTTTCCTTTCCCTAGCTTGTCATATCTTTGATCGTAAGTCAAAACTAGGTCACCCTCGTTAAAGACACGGGGTTGGACGGATTTGTCATACTACGCCTTGACGTGTTTCTTGTGTGCCTCATTAGCCAAGGCAACATCTGTCCTAGTTTCGTCAAGGTTGTTCAAGTATAAAAATCTCTCTTCCTCTGCGGAAGTGTCTGGGAGAAGTTCGACGACAAGTTTCAAGGATGGAATCTGACATTGAATCGGCAAGATAGCTTTGAGTCCATAGACAAGCTGAAAAGGTGTGAAACCAATAGATTTTTTCACCGAAGTCCTATAATCCCAAAGAGTGGAGAAATGAATATGGTGCCAGTTGGATTTATGGTCTCCAACCATCCGACGAAGCATAATTTTCAAAACTTTGTTAATGGCCTCTACCTGACCATTAGCTTGCGGATAATAGGATGTAGAGTTTTCATGGCGAAAACCTAGCTTGGCACTTAGTTCCTCCATCATTTCATTGCAGAAATGTGATCTGTGATCAGTAACTATGGACTATGGGACTCTGAATCTAGCTATGACATGATTGAACAGGAAGAGAGCGGCAGTCTTACCATCTTCCGCATATGTAGGCATGGCCTCATCCCACTTTGTAAAATAGTCAATGGCTACGATGATGTAACCATGCCCCCCGGTTAAGGTAGGATTAAAATGCATATAATCAATCCCCCATTTGGAAAATGGGCCAATGACGGGGTGTAGTGGAGCATGATGAGTGCGCTTTTTCGAATAAAAATGTTGACAAGGTGGGAATTTATTGATAGCCTCGTGACAGTATTTAAAGACTGAAGGCCAGAATCAGTTAGTGCGAAGTATTTTCTGGGTTGTATCCATCCCAGATAAATTACCGCCACATTCTCCAGAGTTGCAATCATTCAACACTTGTTCAGCTTCCTCATGGGTGAGGCATCGCCAGAGAACAGAATCGATCCCACGTCTATACAAGGTGTCATTCAAGATGAGGTAGTATTTCACGTGGTGACGGATACGTCGGCGATTGTCACGGGATAGATTTGTCTGAAATATTTACGTTTGGAGATAAATGAGCAAATCTCCATGCCATGGGTCAGTAGTGCTTATCAGGAATAGGAATTCATCCGGAAATGAATCAACGGGCTCAGATTCCATCGAAGCACAGGGAAGATCACACATGAGCTCGGCAAAGACCAAGGATTTCATTAATGTGGCTTTGGCAAATTCCAGATCAAACTCTTGTAGTATGACTATCCATCGGGAGTACTTGCCCCGGAGCACCTGACGAGTTAGGATGTAATACATAGGGTTCTAGTCTACCAATACAGTGGTTGTGCGAAGCAAAATGTAGTGACAAAAATTTTGAACAGCAATGACCATGGCCAATGCTAATTTTTCCATGCATGAATATCAGGTTTCGAAATCCATGAGATTCCTACTAGCATAGTAAATCACGTGCTCCTGACTGCTGGGATTTTCCTACACCAAAACCATAGCGATGGTAGTAGTGGAGGCAACAATATATAAGAGAAAATCCTTCAAATAATCTGGGGGGTGTATCACGGGTTAATGAGTTAGAGCTTGTTTGAGATTATTAAAGGTGCGTTGGGCTTGGTCATCCCAATAGAACAGAGTGTCTTCTTAAGGAGATGCATATAACCGTGCGTTTTCTATGCAAAATTGCACACGAAACGGCGGAGAAAGTTTGCCTTCCCTTGCAAACTTTGGAGTTCAAGAAGATTGGTTAGGGCTAGTAGAGCTAGAATGGCAGCAATTTTCAATGGGTCTATCTGGATGCCATCCTTAGAGACCACAAAACCTAACAGGCGTCCCGTCTCAATGCAGAAAACACATTTATGTGGATTGAGCAGTATATTATAATGACGAAATCTCAGAAAAATGTCTCTAATATGACCAGGGTGGTCCTCCTGTCGCTGTGAATGAGCAGGGAGGTCGTCAAGGTACGGTTCAACAATATGTTTTATATCATGAAATGCATAGGACATGGCCCACTGGAAAGTAGCTCCATCATTTTTTAAGCCAAATGGTAACTTCCTATATGCAAAGGTTCCCCATGGGAAAATGAATTTTGTCTTGTGCTGATCAGTGGGTAAAATCTCAATCTGATTATAACCCGAAAAGCCATCCATAAATGAGAAGATGACACTTGCGGCACAGTTGTTGATAATCTGATCGATATGTGGAGTAAGAAAGTTGTCTTTGGGACAAGATTTATTCAAATCTCTAAAATTGATGCAGACTCTAATGGTACCTTGTTTTTTATTGACAGGGACAATGTTCGATACCCATTCCGTTAGGGGTACGGGATAAATAAACCTAGCTTTGAGAAGTTTCTCTATTTCAGTGTTAATAACTGTGGCCTTCCCTGGATGGACTTGCCTTAGTTTTTTCCTAACAGGTTTAGCAATGGGATAGGTTATAATTTCATGGACCACAATGGATGGGTCTATCCCTGACATTTCTTCATAAGACTAGGCAAAAATATCACAAAATTCTTTGAAAAGTGCCTTGCATGCTTCAGATTCTTCTGCCGAGCAGTTCTGCCCAACGTGAACATGCTCGATGGTACCAGGATTAGCTGATATGTCAATCATATTTGTCTGAGTAATATTGCATGGGTTTCCTTCAGAATCTATGTCTTGCAACAATATAGGACTTTGAGGTGCATTGACAATATCAGTGGAAAACAGGGATGCAAAGTCATGCTCTGCCGAACTGGTGTTGGGGAGGAACAAGGATCTATGATGGTGATCCTCCTAGATAGGCTCATTCATACTCATGATCTCCATAATGGACTCATCGAAAGGAAAATTCTAAGAGAGATAATCCAGAATAGGAAGAGATGGTTCTAACTAGTAGGGTAGGTGGTAAGGGTTCGAAGTCACTAGATGAAGTTCATCAGTGTGATCATCGGAAAGGGTTTGAACGATGTTGTACATTTCTTCATGTGGACTCAACGAGGTGGACTCAACAACTTGTTTAGCCTTTAGATCGTGATCAAATGACGCAATCATATTTACTGTCCCTGTGTCGATGTTAGGAGGAGTGGACAGAAAATTCCCATAAGGGATGAATCCTTCAACATGCCTACCCCAATCGACTGGTAAGGAGGAGGGGGCTAACCTAAAATAGGGATATTATTAGCTGTAGAGGTAGTAACATCCGGAATACAGAAATCAAGCTGATCAATGGTGACAATTCTCCCTAGATGTGGAAATTGGATAGTGTGAAATACTGTCGAAGTGACAGCAGTCATGGCATAAAACCAATTTCTTCCTAGAAGGAGGTTGTAATCTAACAGGGCGTCTACCACTTCTACTTGAATAGAAACAGTTTTTCCCCCAAGCTCGACTGCAAGGGCTGATATTAGACTGTGGGGTTGGAAACCTCGTCCATCAAAGGCTTTCAGAGTCATAGGTGATGTTACAAGCTCGGGAGAGCCGATAGCTTTCCAACAAGACAGGGACAAAACTGAAGTTGAAGCTCCTTCATCTAAGACAGTCCTAAAGACGAGTCTTTTCGACTACTTTCATAATGATTTGGAAAGCAAGTTTGTGAGGTAGTCTAGACTAATAGTTCTCGACATTGAAATGAATCAAATTAGTATTGTCCGGGTCTAAAGCTCCTAACGCAGTTAACAAGTTTTTGTGCTCTGTAGGACAACTTTGGAGCACTTCTAAGGTAGACATTGCACACGGTGCCTGAGCGAGATCTTCAAATACATTATAAAATTGAGCAGCTCGAGAATTAGGGTTAAAAATAGTCTTGCTAAGAGTACTCTTGGGTGGACGCAAAACCATGTCGAGAGTAGGCTTCTCGATGGTTAGGGGGACAGTAGACGAGGATTCAGGAGAACCAGTAGAGGGAGATTTTCCTGAAGAAGAATTGTCTTCTTTCTTGTCTGCGGGTTTGTCATAAATATGACTTCGAGTTTGCAAACTGATAGTATCCGAAGACATCATGCGAATTTCCTCTGATGAACTAGATTTTCCCTGATTAGACATGTGGTCTATCAGTTGTTGTTGAGAGGGAAAAGGATCCGTGAGAACTGCGGGTGCGGGATTTGTTTTAAAAAATTGGGTGATTTTGTCCCGACGAGGACACTCTTTTGTAAAATGGTCACCTCCGCGTAGCAGACATGGATATTTTTCTTTTCTTTTCCCTTTATCATTATCGTTGGTGGTTGGTTTTGGATTCTCCTGTTGGTTTCCAGGTTTTTTGTTTTTAGCTTTACCTTTCTTTTTATTGTTGCCGAAGGGTTGAATACTCTAAATAGAATTAACCTCAGTAGAAACCATGGGATTCGAAGGAGTAGGGGTGGGGGTCTAGATTTGCTTGGTAGGTTTTGCTACTGATGGGGACTGGATTGAACCAACAATCCCATCAACAGGGACTTCTGCTAGTGGCTTTGCAGGGTCGGTGCTAGGGTGAGAAGCTTAAGGAATCAAGTCATACAAAGTTCCAGACTGGGAATAGACCAAGTCCAAATATTGGGCTCGACTAATGTCTTGCTCTTTAGTAACGCACCGCCCATAGCCACATCTCAGGCGATCAAAGGCAACAAATATTTAGTAAACCAATCAGCTAATAACTGATCCAGAATAGGAGCCTTAATAAGTCTTCTCCACCTTCTCCACTCATGGATATGATCGGATATGTGGGTGGAGGTGTTTTATCACAAAGAAGTTAATAAGTCTTAATAAGTCTTAATAAGAGCCTTAATAAGTCTTCTCCGCCTTCCATTTCATAACGGATAGGAAGCTGAAAGTGTGTAAGAAATACAGTTGCCAATGAGCGAAAATCCACAAATGAATGTTGTGGAAGTTCAATGTACCATTTCGCGACTGTACCAGTCAAAGTTCGCTGAAAGAGTCTTAAATGAACTGAATCATCCATAAGAGAGTTTGAAGAACACCATAGATGGAATGTCATGACATGGTTTTTTGGATCGTCTCCTTGCTTCCCATCGAACTTTGGAATGTTCGATGGTAACTTTACCGGGATGGGAGGCCACAAAGGGTTATGTCGAATGGGGTCATTAATCAACTTGGACAAATTAGGCAAGTCCAAAGTTGCTAGGATAGGTAACTGACGATTAGGTTGGACATATTGGTAATATTGATATGGCATATAATTACCAGTAGGACTGTAAGTAGACTGATAGACAAGTTGTTGTGACGAAGAACTATCGGAAGATCCACCTGCAGGTGGTTTATTTCCAGGATCAGGACCACCGGGGCCTCTGGGAGGAGGACCACCAGGGCCTCTAGGACCACCAAGACCATTGGGACCACCAAGACCACCAGGAGGCAGACCACCAGACCCTTCGAGACCTCTGGGAGGAAAACCTCTAGAGCCTCTGGAACCACTAGGAGGAGGGCCACCAGGCCCTCCAGGGCCATTAGGAGGGAAGCCACCCGGCCCCCCAAGACCACCAGGACCATTGGGACCATAAGGAGGAAAGCCACCAGTCCCTCCAGGACCATTAGGACCCCCAGGGGGAGGACCTCCATAAGGCAGTCCTCCAGCACCTCCCGCAGTATGTATAGGTATCCCCCCCATTGCTAGCATGTAGGACCAGTTAGGTTGCCCCCATGGCGTGAAAGTATTACTAGGATATGGAATTCCAGCATAAGGAATTCTTGTAGGGTTGGGTGGATAATTGTTGTTTCCTACAGGTACTTGATTTTTTGTATAACCATAACCCCAAGAGGTTTGAGTGGTTCCAGGTTGTGCCCCTAAAGGCTGACCTGAACTAGATGGGGGGTTAACCACATTAGTGAGAGTTGGAGGGACACAAACTGTAGATTGCTCTATACTAGAGGTCTGTCCTTAACTAGGTATAATTCTGGTGCCAGATAACGTAGGTCATGCCGGGGGTTTCCCCACGGCACTAGAAGGAAATAATGAAACTGGAATTGGATGTTGAGCACCAGTACAAAAGACCTGGGAGGATTGGGAACAGACATATTATGGGAGGTGGTGGGGTTGGAAGTTTGACCTGGGTTGTGTGGAGTCACTGTGCGATCTAGAATCGGTTCAATGGGTCTCATAGAATTAACAAGTGAACGATATCCCACAGGAACAGCTGTGGAACGTGAAGGTGGTGTGCCCAATATATCATCTATTTTCTTTTCAATCTCCAGTGCACGGAGAATAGCTGCCTGGTATTGTATGCGTTCTTCTTCATCTGGTGTTATTTCTACAGAAGAGTTTACACGGGTGCCAAATGAGGCAATGGCTTGACCTATAGAGGTATCCCAAAATGGAGCATTGGGACCATAATCTGGATGGGTAGTATCATCAACATGACCTTCTATGGGAGAATGGAACAAAGTATTACCCTGAGAAGGTTGTCGAACCAAGGGAGGTGAGTGTGAAGGATGTGGTCCTCTGCTTTCTGCAACCGCATTCTCTCCCACTTGGGAGTTGGTAGCAACTCCTTGGTCGATAGCTTCCATAGGATTTTCTCCTGAAACAGGAATAAAATCAGGTGGCAAGCCCCATACTCTTCTGGACTGTCTTAGCTCAGCCAGTTCGTATAGTTCCTATCTAACCTAGGGTCTCAAAAACTAGAAAACACACCAAAAATTTCCTACTCAAGCTATAGGACAAACAAGCAATCATAAATGACAGGAGGAGTTCAGATAGTAAGGTCTCTCACCAGGATTGTCAAGAAGGTGCCACTCACGATATACCTCGAGGGTACGTGCGTAGTAATCTCCCCGGATGCTGTTTTTGGTGTATGGCTCCAAGCAAGAAGGACAAAGGGCTTTTCTCAGATGGATAAGGTATCCTAGTGGGGTCTACCGATATACGCAAGGTACGTGGGAGCTCAAATCGGTAGTAGTGCTATCTAATGCATAACCATTCACAATGGACCTTCCGATATATAATCAAGTACGTGAAGTACCTTTCTATATACCTCAAGGGTACGTGAAAGGTCGTTCGATATATCGATGGTACGTGGAAGAACCAAGCGACTCCCAGGATGTAATGCAGACGAGTCACAACAACTCCTACGCTTAACAATGCCCGAACACGTCTCTAACCTATCACTCAAATTGCTATGTAAATTTTAACCTATAACTACTGTTAATTTTAAAGTGGATGGTTAGGTGAATGCATGGAATTTTGATAGAAAAAATAAAACCATGCAGTATGCATATGCAAATATTTCACTTTATCGTTAGTGGTATGCCTACCTACGGGAGGGAAAGAGAGTATTTTATTTTGTTTTAAAACGAAAAATTTCCAAACAACTATCTTGAAAAAATCAAAATCAAAGACAAGCAACACTTTCCAAACTCATTTCTCTTTCTGAAAGCAATCAAAAGGGGAAGAGTCTCTTTTCCTCAAAGAAAATCAAGAAGCACACTATATGCATATGCACTGTATTTTTCAAATTTTCTTAAAACATAGATAGATCTAACTTAAAACTACAATATTTTTTATTTTGATGAGATAGTACTAATGCAAAAGAGACAAAAGAACACAGAGAACCTGAAAGCTTGTGAGGCTAATTCAAGATCCAATGTCTTATGCTCAATAATGACCTAATCTCAGTCAAAAAATTTCTTTTTCAACAAGCGAAAAGATGTCTTCTATGAACACAAAAAATGAAATCAAGATGCTAATAAAATGTTCTTTCTTTCAGTCTTTGTAACAGAAATGAAAAGAGAGCTCACTACAGCCTAAGCTTTCAAAAAATAATTCCTTTCACAATCACAACCAACAAGAACAGAAGAAAATGAATAATCAACAAGGCTAGTCTAGCTTTTAAATTCTTCAATCAAACCAATATTTTACCATATAATTTCAAACCATGAGCATTCATATTCTGACACACAAGCCTGGCAGTGCAGGGCTGAAAGCAAACAAACTCAATTTTTTGCAAAAAATGATGAAAAATTAGTCATGGAACAAGGCCTACCTGGCACCGCGCTGGAGAGGTCTTGACAGAGCGGTTGTGGACGAGCATTCCTTCTGGATAATAGGACTCAGGCGGTGGCACTGCTTGTGGCTAACAGGGTTTAGGCGGTGGCACCGCTTCTCGCCAACAGCATAAGTGCGGTTCCTTGAATAGATCCAAAACACAAAGGAGAACGAAAGATGAAGTTAGAAATTAATCAAATCAAGGAAAAAATTGATGGATTGATAGTAAAAAAGAGCATAAAAAGTCGAAATAGTTTAGATCTGAAAGTTTCAAACCAAAATTCACTGAGTCAGATGGAAGATATGACTGTAGAGAGTTGGAGATGGAGTCTGGATTCGGACCAGAGTTCAAGAACTGAGGAAGATCAGATCAAATGAGATTTGTACTGCTCCCCAGTGGAGTTTCCAGATTTGTAATCAGGAATATTGCACCTTCTGCGAACAAAAGTTGTTCCTCTGGTCTGAATGATTCAAATCCAGAACAAATGAGTGAACGACAAAGGGTGAAGACCTTCCCTGAATATCATAGACACCTGGAATACTGCTTCGATAGTGAACCTGTGTACCTACAATCATATCAAACATGCAAACACATCAAAGCTACCAGAAAATCATCTACTTATCCATGTTAGTGACTAAGGAATCTAACAACATGTACATGTGAAATCGGAACAACAATAATGTGGGATGGAAATCAACTTTACATTAAAGATGTATGGAGAAGCTTATAACCATGGCCTTAGTGTCGACAAGAACCTCCACGAGACAAACACTTCATCCCCATAAGCTCCAACTTTGCTCTCTATGCTCTCCAATGACTTGGGCTGAGTGGTCAATCCAACAACATAACAATACCTCTATAGTTCTCCCCCTCAACTATGGACAAGAGCTTGTATTTATAAGGCTCAATGGATAGGAATAGTTGAGAGAATTGTGGGTGAGGTGGCTCCAAGATCCTACCATGGGGGATCTCGAGCTCAACTGACCCATAATGATAGGGATAAGGGAGGACACGAGGCTCATGATCTAGAAGCCTCGAGAAACTTCTCTTTTTCCCATTTTACCCAGGGTACCGCTTTTCTTCTCTTATGACAGAGCGGTTTCGATAAGAAACACTTTTGGACCAAAGACCATAGGCGGTGGCACCGCTTCTTGACAACAGGATACAGGTGGTGCTGAGCAAGGTACCGCTCATGGGCCATGAGGAAAGCGTGGTCCTGAGTTTTTGCAAGTAGAATTGACAAACATAGTAAGTTTCCACTCTAAGTGCTGGGATTAAGGGCAAACATGGAAGTTAAGGGTCTTATCACATGGTGGTGATAGGATTTAGGTATAACAGGTACCTGTGTGCAATAACTTTCATTGCAGGGCCATGAAAGCTTCTAAGAGGACGGACCTTCTCCATCCCAAGTCGCATGAGCTGAAGTGACAGTCGGAGTGTCTCCCACGCTCAAAGGGCCTAGAATGTCCTGGAGGGTCGAGCTGTCCCAGTATGTGTCAATGATGGGCTCATGCTAATCGACACATGTTCTTTGCGATGACCGGGGGGAGGCACAACGGTCGCTGGAATTATCACCCGCAGCCGGGATCTATTTCAAATATATCAATTCTCAAAGGTGCGGTAATTAGTCCAACACCTTTTCTACGAGGTAACTCGAGGGAATTGAAACTTGACCAATGTTTTTATACTATGTTAAAGTTTGTCGTTACACCAAAACCTACAAATATTATTAAACTTTCAAACCAAGGACATAACCTTGAGTGGGTGGTTAGTCCCATATTCTCAGGGTGTTGGTTACTCCATAATAAATATCAATTCCCAAAGGTGCAACGGTTAGTCCAACATTAATAAGATGCTCAAATAGCTAAATAATAATTGATCAATGAATTAAAGATTAAAAGTGACTCAAATATTATCTTCGAACTAATGAACACCTTTTTACAAATGGTTCTATGAATAAAATGAGAGGAATATTCAATTTCCTTGACCCTCCAACTCCACATAGAAGCATTTATGGGAGTAAGAGTATTTACCTACCCCTTCATACTCTACATAGAAGCAATTATGGGAGGAGTCTTTCCCATGTGCCTTGTTAGCAACTCCCCCTCTACATAGTGTTGTTTGCAACTTATAGGTTTGTGAATGGAAGCATTACATCCCCTCACCAGTGACGCATTGTCATGAACACAACATTATGTAGAATTCAAAATATTACAACGTTTTTAAAAGCAATGTATATTCACCCACGATGTGTAAAATAGATGATGAATGGGTATACTGTTAAGACACTCCTTATTTTAGGTCACTGATTTGAAACTATGTGGGTACTAGCTTATATATATATATATATATATATATATATATATATATATATATAGGTGTACTATTAAGGCACTCCTTATTTTAGGTCACTGGTTTGAAACTCTGTGGGTACTAGCTTATATATATAAGTAACCACTCCAATTAAATTATTTTGTGAATAAAGTAGGTACATTTGCCACATTTTATACATCTCACAATCGCACAAGTTGTTTCAAAATATATGATTCCTGGAGTTAGGTCATAGATCCTTTGGAATTTATTCACCACATCATCCACATGGAATCCATGAGGCAACTATTGTTTCTTTCTTAGTTATGTATTATGTTCACTAAATTATGAGGTCGAGGGACATATATCTTAGGTATTGATCTATAAACTACCGTGTCTATTCCACTACTACAACTCATCACAACATATTTTGTAATTTTTTGTAAACCCTTTGTTATGCAATGTTTTACATAAAATTCATATTTAATATTACTACCTTAGTGTACAAAATAATGGAATAAGTTTAGACTAAAATAAAATGAAGCTACAAAAAATATCACACCATCCACACAATAAACACAAGATACATCCTGGGAAAACCTAGCAATAAGGTGAGGATTATTCCTTTATCTTTTATTCTCAGTTATAAAATGAAATACAAAGAAAGGTAAAGTAACTATGGAGTTGCTAAAAAGACACTATGACCTGTATGATTATTATAGGGTCTTCTACTTCCTCTAATCTTCTCCTATATGATACCCCCTTGATTTGCTCACCTATGGAACAATAATCAATATAATAAGACTACTTCCTTTTCTTTGCTTAAATATGGAGCAGTTAGCCAATACAATAAGAACATAACCTCGTCATTTTCTAGTGGCCCACTTTTTAGCAATGTCCTAATAGTTACTAGGGTTAGGGTTAGGGTTTTTATACGCCTCAACTCCCAATTAGTGTTAGGGTTTTGGACCATTTCGAATCTTATTGAAATTCCATAGTACGTTAGTAGCTCCACATGTGTGAGTAATGGGATCTAACATGGCATCCTCTCAATATCATGGTGGTCAACATCATTGGTCAAATTGTAGGAGCCATAACTACCTTATACGAACTTAATTAAAGTGAATTTTGCATCAATGGAAATACCTCAATGTGTAGAATAGGTTGGAACTTGGTTAGGAAAGTTTTGACACTAATTTTTTTTGTTTATTTCCTCAAACGAGCTTCAAAAGTTTCAGAACCCCAGTTCACGAAAAATAAGATATCCCCTTAAAATGGGCCCTAGAAGCCAATAGATCCAATTTCCACCCATTAAGTACCAAAATAGACAACAAATTAGTGATCCATTTCATATCATATATCCCCATTTTAGGAGGGTCATGGTACCCAAAATATTTTGATAAAGGAGGTGAGGAAAAAAAACCACCTTCTCCTTGTAAGACCATTTGGCCCCTAGAACTTGTCCTTTCAACCTAACCTACCATAATTCATGCTACCCTTGATTAGGTATGATAGATTTTTTTTCTAAAAGGCTATATACTATATTATCATTAGTTGAGTTTCTAATGATAAAAGTCCTTTATGGTAGGTACTCGTTAGTTTATGGGTCTAACATAGAAGGCTCAGAGTTTCAAAATTCCAACAAGTGTTGTAAACAACTCATAGGCTATATTTTCATCCAAGACCAACTACAAAGTTGTTTAATTCCCCAAACACCTTCAACACCTAGTGGCCAAGGTAATGTATAATGATTTATGTTTTAGGCAAAAGCAATTGTAATGTTAATATTAATTTTAATTCTATAAGTAGAGACCATAGAAAATGTTTAAATAGTGGAGACAATAGAAAATGTTTAAATAGTGGAGACAATAAAGGTCGGTGCAATATATTATCTTGCATGTGACCCTTTAATTCTTCCACTACAAATAAGCATTCACATTATGGTTAGAATGCTTCAAATTCAAATGACAATTTTGGCATGAGGGATTTGTGATGGCCCTTTGAAAAATAAGGTTTAGTTGAGTGAAGAAAAATACTCCAAGATGTTGCCATTAAATATTGGTTGCATGGAGTTGACCCTTATGCTATTTTAGAATTAAGTGCAATGTATTTAGATTATGCTATAAATTTCAATCTTGATTATGTTTCTTGATTTTTATTACAAACTGTTGTTTTTCGTCATTTCAAAATGCTTCATTGCGATCTCCAAATTTTGTTCTCTAGTATTCAAGGATACGTGTTCTCTTGGGTTTAGGTTATTGTTCTCCATATATGTGAATCACTTTTACTTTTCAAATTCAAGAATGTGTCATGTTTCCGTTGATCTATTTATTTACAATCATTCTTTTTTATAGATTCTTGGATCAATGAACAAGGTTTATCAATCACATGCTTTGCAATAAAGTTTTGCTTCAAGGCATCCTATTTGTACAAAACCACAAAACCACATTGGAGTTTTTACATTGAACATGCCATTTGTTTTTATCATATCATAAGTGACCTAACTTTGTTAGATTTGTCATCAAACCATTGCCTAAGGGCCCTGAAAGATGAACCATTACAAGGGTAAGTTGAGAATGGAACTTGGGCTAGCTATGGTAAACACTTATCGATATACTGTTCCAAATCTTACCCAGTAAACTCTCCTCATGTCACTAATTTGACTTATAGCCATCTCTGCGCATGTCACTGATTTGAATTAATAACCATCAAACATGCATCTTTTACTTCATTTCAATTTCATGGCTCATGGGTAACTATTGAAAATAATTTATTTGTGAGTTCCTTTCACTTGTTTCTATCATTCATTTTATAAAAGCAATGCCAAGAACACAATTTTTGAATACAAACTTGATCCCATCATCAATGCAAACTTGATTCCATCATCATTCTTGTGCCATTAATAAGGGAAGAAGAAACCAAGTAACCCAACGTGCCTTATGTGGAAATATAACAACAATCAATCTCTCTTATTATCTAATAGGAGAGATGAATTTCAAATCCACTTGTTATAGCTGATTTTACCACACTTGGTAGATCATGTTTCTATGGCCTTCCCTGTCCCTATGCAAACTACTTGGACCCCTTTTCTCATTGTAATTTGATGCTCCAAAAAATCCCTTAAGAAAGTCTTATTTATTGGTATGCACGGGTCCATCTTATAGACTGCGTGTACACACATATTGCTCCATTATGACCCGCATACATCGGGAAATGTGCCCAATTTTTTTTTTGGAGTTTTCCTCACTTAGTCACTAATAACTTGACTATTGGCCTTCCATATGCCTGGAAACAATCTGACTTGACCCTTCACTTCCCATTCAAGGACTATATATTGATCTACTTGGATGCATTAGAGGACGAGAACTTGTGAGAGCAAAGAAACTATAGTGGATTTGTGCCCCATACTTACATACTTGAGTCTGCATCCCTTTGTCCTTTTGAGCAGCCATTGATGCTCTTCCCAAGCTTGCCACTGTCTTGTGAGCTTTCCATTGATATGGAGAATTGAAGTGGTGGAGGCCCAGGTGGAGGACTCGGTTTTTCTGTTTCGACGAGGTGCCGCCAAAGTTTGTCACTTACATCTCTATTCATAATTAATAGAAATATACATTTATCATCCATTGCAATTGTGTAACTGTGAATGTTCTTTATCCATGGATATAGTTGCTTAGATTTATACAAACTGGATTTATACAAATGGCATAAGAGGAGCACAACCCTTCGTTGCTTCCAATCTCCATTCACAAAATTTAGCTCCTTCTCTATCATATATATTCAGTTCCGATCGGGAGACAGCTCTGAAGCCTCTTCTAAAACAGAGCTACATTCCTCCTCTATCTCATTGAAGCGACCGTAAGCTGATGGATCATTCGATTCCACGACTGCAGTGCCAAGAGGGTAAAACCTGATGAGGCAGTAAATTAAGGAGGAGGAAATCACATCCAATACACATATCCCAAACAGAGCTGGAAAAGACGTTCCCATTTTTTTTCTTAGTCCAAGCCACATTTTCACCCCAAACGGATTCAGTTTTTTCACGTTTGTTATTACAAATCGAACACAGAAAGCCAGATATATATTAGATTGTGAACAGATGATGTAATGTTTTGATGCAACACATATATTTGTTCACAATCTCATTCTTAGACTAACATCATTATCTTTTCACCTCCCACACATATGAGACAAAAATACATATTCACAATACTATCATATTTATATGATGTCTTTTTTTTCTTTTTTTGAACCATGGGAACAACAATTTCGAAAGAGTATATCCAATAGCCTGCAAGCCAGATATACCAATAACTTAGGGGCCAAGACATCCCGAAGCCCGTCAAGGTGAGCCTTTATCCCAGGGGTCGCCTACCCTTCGAGCCTATATCTTATCTTATAAAAGCCAAATTCCTCATACGAACTATTCTTCAAAAGAAATTACCATTGTATTTCCTGTAGATATTCTTGAAAGAAACATAGGCAAAATCAGATATCAAACACCTAACCCTACTCATCCAATGTTCCAAAAACAATGAGCGTAAAGCAAAAACACCTCTTTCCCAATCGATGATAGTTTTTGAGTCCCCAACCACCTGAAAGTGTTAATTCCACTTCTCTTTGCAAACCAAAGAAGTTCCCACAAAGCAAGAAATGTTGCTCTTGTATTTGTACCTTTTCCATCCCCCATCCATTAGTTTATCACATGATTTGACCCGGACTTGATTACCATTCTTGCACCACACAACCCTTGTTATTCTGCTCCATCAAATAAACCAATAGGTTGATTTATATCAACAAGAGGAAATGGAGCAAACCTTGAGGCAGCCAAAGGGCTAACTCTGTAGAAGTCAAGAAAAGAAGTAGCCACTTTAATACTTACTTGTACAACATTAGGAATAATTTCCCAAAAGATAAAACTATTCCTTGCATTCCAAACCTCCCAGATAGTAAAAAAAGGCAAAACATAGGGTTCTCTATTTCTTATCCAGTGCATCATGTTGTCTTCAAACATGTAACAATCCCAAGAAATAACATACATAAATCTCTTACCCAGTTCAGCGAAAAAGAACATTGACCAAAAATATGGTCCACCATCTCCAACTCATTTTTGCAGAGAATACACCTTTTTGGTCTTCAACTTTATTATCCATTTTTTTAAAGTATCTCATGTTAATATCTTTTAATGGAAACACTTAATTTTTAAGGGAAAGTTCTCTTGCCAAATAGTCTTTGTTCACCAGCTAGAAATATCCACCAACCCTTCCTCCAAACTAAGATTATAAGCCAATTTTGCATTAACCAAACCACCCTCTTATTGAAGGTCCATACTAATTTGTCATCAAAGTTTAACAAAGTTATACCTACAGGGTATAACAAAATTGCCCTACTCAATTATTAAGGCATTAAGACAAAAATATATGACAAACAAGTGTGAGGAGTCCTTTAAATATGGTAAGAATTGGATCTTAATGTTATATTAAGATACATTTAATCACTTTACTAAATTAAGTAGTGGTTTTAATTAAAACAAAATGGAAAAGAATTTTAAAATTAAAATATATTTTTAAAATGATTTGTTTTATTATATTTTTAAAATAAATAAAATTTATACATTTTCAAATTATGAATTACATTAAAAAATTACTTTTGTTTAAAAAATCTTAATATAATGGATGAAAGCTGTAAAAGCATAATTACTCAAATTTTAATCTTCAACTTTTTCATTTACAAAAATATTTTCTTAGTTTTCATTTTATTTCAAATGAGTATTTTAATTCCAATCTAAGAAGAAAGGAATTGACTAGGCATTTACATATAATAACTAATTTTCTTACTTTTTCATTTTATTTCAAATGGGTATTTTAATTCCAATCTAAGAAGGAATTGACTAGCTATTTACATATTATTACCAGACCACAATGAGTGGCTCAATTGGCTAAATGTGGAAAAGAAAAGGGTATAATGCCCCCACAGGTCAAGGTGTCCATTCCTGTCAAGGGGTCAAATCTGCGATGCAGAGGCAAATTTTCAGTTGAAAAAAAAACATATTATTACCAATTTTATGCGTCGTTCAAAATCCATTCACCACTTTATGTCAACTCCGGGAAGGTACTATTTTTTCACCAATCACATCATGGAAAAGAATCGTCCGAGCAAAATAATTTTCTTAATTTTAATTATAAATTTTATATTATTGACATATTTATTATATAAAGGAGTTTTACAAAAGTATTATATCACTTATAAGAAATGAACTTGGGTAGAGAGAAACAATCATTCCTCTCAATCAGCCAAACTACATTAAATAAAAAAATGAAAATAGAACTTATCTTCTAATCAATTTTATAGCTACATCCAATAGTTTTTTTACTTATAATTTCTTTATAAAAAAATAACTAAATATTATTAAAACAAATTTTAACTCTAAACTTCTTATTAATATCATTTCTAAAATTTTACTATCTATTATATTTATAACAAATTTATTTAATATTTAAAAATTCTAAAAATTCTAAAAACCTTATCTCTTATATGCATAACAGTTGTTATAAAGTTTTATTTAAAAAGCTTTAAACCGGTAATAATACTATCTCTAATTCCATAAGACATTGAACTCTTCGAGTAATAAGACATTGAACTCTTCGAGTAATAATACTATCTCTAATTCCATAAGACATTGAACTCTTCGAGTAATCAAATTCCACAATGAATTAAAGCATTGAACTCTCCAAGTAATCAAATTCCACAAATGAATTCAAGTCTTTAAATATTTATCATTCAATCTCATCACAAAACGAAATTATATAAGCTACTATTATTAGTCTATGTTTTTCAAGTGGTGGGGACTCTAGTAAACTTATCGTTTTTTATTTAGTTTTTACATATGTCTATATCTTTTTTTATTATACCTGTTAAGGGAGGTATATCGCTATCATTTAATTAACAATAGTTTTGACTTTAATTAATTTATATACTTTTTCAAAAGTTTTACGTAACTTTTATAAAATTAATATATTAAATTTATTTTTTTTATTTTTTTTTTATTTTTTTATTTTTTAAAATCTACTTTTTCATTTTAAATTGGTTCATTTTAATGATTTGACTAATTTCCTTTAGTATGCAAATAAAATTGTTAAAATCTTTAACATATTATAAAAGCTTTAAATATATATAAAAGCTTTAACATATTATAACATTTTTTTATATAAATTTAGTAAATAAAAATTTCAAATATTTATTTTGATATTCAATTAAACTTTTTTTATATTTCATAAACTAGCATATTCATGAGACTAAATATTGATTTGTTTTATATTTCTAAAAAAATATGTATTGGTTTATTTAAATATTACGATAAATATTATAATTAGTTGAAATTATACTAGAGATTTAATAAAGTTTAATAATTTATTTAGCCTTTTAATTGTTAAGATAAAAAAGTTAAATTTTATTTTGGTAAAAATTTGTTAATAAATATATGCAAATTTAATAAAATCTATATACAATTTTGATTTTTTTAAATGACAATGACATAATCCTATGACTTCTTATTTATTATCTATTTATTTTCATGTCAAAATTTAACTTTAACTTTGGCCTATATATAACTATTAGATCAAAACATTTCTAAATTATGAAATTAAATTTGGGTTATAAATAACTATTAAATTATAACATTTTAACATTATCAAATTAAACTTAGGTATGTAAAACTATTAGATTCAAACATTTTTAAATTATTAGATTAAACCATTTCTTAAGGCAGGTATAAGTAGCTTTGCTTCTAATTTCACTTGTTTAACTTAAGTTTAATGTGAATATTTAATTTAAAAACCCTTAAAACTTTTTATTTATTTAATTTAGGCTCCGTGATTATATAAATTTGAGCTTGTCTCCAAAATTGTTTTATCTTATAATACATTGGAAATGCATAGGTGACGAGGTTTATGGTAGACTTTTATCCCATTTGATTCGATGGTTGAAACATTGGATGAATTCACATGACATTATACAGTTTGGACCTCATTTGACTCATAGTGGAATTAATTTGGACTGACAGAACGCATGTGCTTGCCTCACCATATAGATATCACGAAGTAGTTTGTATTAAAGGTTATTGCCATTTATTCGTTCATTTTATAGTCTTATGTAAAGATCATATTCCATGTTAATGGAGGTGGGGTAATTGCTGTACCTTTTCCGTGGTTCTCACAAAATGAAATTTAAGTTGGGTGACTTTGGTGGGGTTCCACACTATCATTATTAGAGAAGAGGAACAAGCATACCCAAGTAATTCACAATTCTTTTGGATAATGGATAATATTTGATATACTAAACCTAGGATCATAACTTTGACAAGTTCCATCCTTGGACTTAGTCCTAAAGCGATAGGGAGTGATTATCCCGTAATTGTATCCGGTAACTTCGGATGTCGAGAATGTGGTAGGATTGTATCATCCTTGGACTTAAGTCCAAAAGTGATCCGAAGACATTCGTCTTCGTGTTGTGGATTGCAGGTTGTTGATGATGATGATGTGTTGATCGACAGATCAGAGTGTGATGATGATGTTACTGATCGAAAGATCAGAGTATGATGATGATGTTACTGATCGAAATATCGGAGTATGATGATGATGATGATGATGATGATGATGATGACCGAAATTTCAGAGTATGATGATGATGATGATGATGTTGACCGAAAGTTCAGAGTATGCTGACGATGATGTTGTTGATCGAAAGATCAGAGTATGATGATGATGATGATGATGACCGAAAGTTCTGAGTATGATGATGATGATGATGATGTTGATCGAAAGTTCAGAGTATCTTGACGATGATGTTTCTGATTGAAAGGTCAAAGGTCGATCAAGTGTTCAAAGTGTTGCTGCTGCTAAAAAATTGAATATGAAGACTATATGTTGAAGATGATAAAAAGCTTCCGATCATCTATAAATGTATCACTCTGGTGATGTTGATGATGCCCTCTCTCTCCTACTGTTGTTGTTTTTGTTGTTGTTGTTGTAGAATACCCTTCTCGTTAAGGGGGGGTGTTGAATTATTGTAACTTCGAAGAATATTCTAAATATATTTTTAGTGGTCCCCGATGCTCCTATCGGGAGAATCACTTGTATTTCTTTGTACTTCGATGTTCCTATCGGGAGAATTACTAAAATTCATGAGGAAGTCCCCTCCGTTGTAAGTTGGGTCATTAGTACCCTAGTTGTGGTTACTCGAGCCTACATAACTGAGTTAGGATTACTCGAGCCTACATAACCGAGTCAAATATTAAGTGAATGAAATAATTTAAATAGAGGGAGGCGCTCCTCATTTCAGACATACACACTCACTTGTGTAGGGCATAAGAGAGAGAGAGAAAGAGTTATAGCTGGAGAAGGAGGAGGATCAGCTTTGGGTTTTACCCTTTTATCTTTTGGGGCATCTATATTAAGGAAGCTTTTGCTGGGTTTTTCCCATTAGGGTTTTCCCAAGATAAATCTTTGTGTTCTTTTTTGTGTGGTTGTGCTTGTCTATCTTTCAGTGATATTTTGGCTAATGGTTATGCTGTTATGATGCTAAATGTTTTAAGATCTGATATAACCATTAAAAACTCAACAACCTTTGATATGCTTGATGTCAAAGTCATATTCACATAATAACTCCATCCACCTCCTTTGTCTTGCATTCGAATTAGGATGCTCAAATAAGTATTTTAACCCATCATGATCAGTTCTCAACTCAAAAATTTTACCCATTAGACAATGTCTCCGCATATTCAAAGCATGGATGATATATAGTAGCAAGCTCTATGTCATGGGTGGCATTGTTCTGCTCATGTTCCTTCAACTTTCTAGATTCATAACTGATCACATGTCCATCCTACATCAATAATCCACCAACTCCTTACTTACATGCATCTGTGCACACAACAAAGTTTTCTTTAGGATTTGCAATCCTTAGAACATGTGCATGAGTAAGCATTTCCTTAAGCCTTTGAAAACTATCTTCACACTTAGGATTCGAGCTGAACTTTATGCCCTTCTTCTGCAAAGATGTGATAGGATGAGATTACTTCGAAAATCCTTCGATGAACCTTTAGTAGTACCCAGTTAATCTCATGAAAGATCTTACTTATGATACATTCCTCGGTGTTGGCCATTCCATAATTTCTCTTATAGTTGCATGATCTACTGAAACACCTTCTTTAGATATGATATTCCCTAGGTAGTTGATTCTTCCTTGATAGAAAGAACACTTGCTTAATTTGGCATACAACTAATATTCTCTAAACACTCACATTACTAACCCTAGATGTTCTTCATGTTCTTATTCTGTCTTAAAATAAACAAGGATGTCATCCAAGAATACAATCACAAACTTATCTAAGTATTTTCTGAAGACTCCATTCATTAAACACATGAATACTATTGGTGCATTTGTTAAACCAAAAGGTACCATTGTGAACTCATAATTTCCATACCTTGTTCTGAATGTTTTCTTAGTGATATCTTCATTCTTAATTCTAATTTGGTGGTATCCTAACCTCAAATCTATCTTTGTAAATACCTTGAATCCTCTCAGTTGATCAAACAAGTCATCAATTCTTGGTAATGGGTATTTGTTTTTAATCGTTTCTTTGTTCAACTACCTATAATCTGTGGAGTGTCTTAGAGTTCCATCCTTATTCTTCACAAATAACACAGGGGCTCCCTAAGATGAAACACTAGTTCTTATGTGTCCTTTCTTTAGTAGCTCCTCCAATTGCATCTGTAATTCCTTTAACTATGAATTACTCTTTCTATAAGGTGCTTTAGATGAAGGTATTGTTCCTGGCACTAAGTTAATAGAAAAATCAACGTCCCTCTTAGGAGGCATTCCTGTTGGTTCTTGAAATATATCAACAAACTCTTGTAGTATTGGATAATCCTGTAGTTCTAGCTCTTTTTTTCCTTTGACTCTTCCACGTGGATTGCATTTAGCCGACACCCCTTTCTGACACATTTCTTCAAATGTAGAGCTGATACCTGCCTTAGGGATATGGGTCTAGGTATACCTTCGACTGTCACTTGGTTTGCTTCTTCATCCAAGCAAGTATAAGTTTTACTATGGCAATCCAGTATGGCATGGTGTGCATCCAACCAATCCATGCCAATCAATACATCATATGAACCCAAGGGTATGATGTTTAATCCTGCAAAGGTATTCACTCCATTCGTTTCCAAATGACACATCTTTACAAATTCTGTGATTTTCCTCTTGGCTCGTGTAGCTAACTATACTAGAATTGCTATTTCAAGTTTAGTTTTCTTCAAATGACATTTCTCAACTGGATTAGGTGCAATGTAACTATTGCTAGATCCAGAATCAATCAAAATACAGTATGTTTTTATTAGCAGTCTTATCTTCTACCTCAATCATTTGTGATTGGTGGTTAGATTTCCTCCCATCTAGGGCTACATAGATCCTCTAAACACTTCCACCTACATCTCCAACAGTTGAATCCTCTTGAATGTTGTGAATGTTATTTTTTCTTACACGGGAACTGACTACAAAAGTGATTTTCCTTGCATCTCTAACATTCCACATGTGGTCTTTTCCTTAAAGGCTCTTCCCTTGGATGCCCTTGTTGATAAGAATTACCATTTCTGAATTTTGAAGGCTGGAAACCTTTCTTTCTCTTCTCTTGCTTGTTATTCGTCATATCATTCCAATTCTTTTGATCTGGGGCCTTGGTCTTATTCTATTCATATAAGTGTTTTTCCTTCCAGATGACATCCTTAAGGTTCCTCGGTTTATCATACTAGATTTTATCTCTATAAGACTCAAGAAGACCACTTAGGAACCTTTGAATATTTACTTTCTCATCTTTGATGAAGTCTGCATACTTCAAAAGTTACAAAAATTTTTTCTCATAGGAATCCATAGTCATGCTTCCCAACTTAAGCTTGAAGCGCTCTTACATCTTTTTGTCATAGTAATGCTTAGAGAGGTATTCCTTCTAGAAGTACTTCTTAAATCTCTTCCAAGAGATTATGTCTTCATCGATGTCTTTCAGTTTAACTATCTAATCCCACCAGATAGACACCTTTCCTTGCAAATGGTATATGGTTGCTTGTGCTTCCATATTAGGTGTGTATTGGTGCAACTAGAAGAACTTCCTGAGTCCCAACATCCATGCTTCAACATCTTCTCCTTGCTTTACTTCTCCATCAAAAGTTGGAGACTTGATTCTTCTAAGCTCTCCTACTACTTCATCTTGAGTAGACATCCTCTTCTTGTATCTCACTGGAGATATTTTAGGACTACTCTCTATACTGCTTGATGCATATCCCTTCTTTCTCTCTGAGTGATAACGTCTTCTTGAAGATGATCTAGACCTCACATAACCTATTTTCTGACTCTTTTCAACGGATCTTTAGATGGTATTCAATGATTTTAGATCATTCATAATCTGCTCTTGGATATGAATCATTCTTTCATTATGCTCTCTACACTTCCTCACTGAATCATCTAAGATTAATGGTCCACTGCTCCTCTTATGTCTATTGACCTTCTTCCCTCAACAAAATCCTCTTTAGGACTATATGCTCTTCGTCCTTCCTCAAAATCCATCTCCAATATCTGACTTCCTAGTGCTAAACTTGTGCATGTTGAATCTTTAGTCTTCCCAAATTTGATTAAAATACCAGTTTACTAGGTCACACCGCTTGCTCAATCAATCATTGGGAACTGCAATGTGTTCATTATCAAAATTATTTTAGTAAACTACACATTGATATAAGTTCGTTATCATTAAATCTAATTTTCTTCTAGTTTATAAAGTAACTAGCCAACATTTCTAAGTTACAATCTACCTAATCGGACAATGGGGGATTTAAATTCTTTCAAGATTTCTCCTTACTAGATGAACATCAAGTCCATAGCCATCCAAATCTAACAGTTTAATTAGATAACTCACATGTGAAACTATATTAAGGTGCATGCATCCAAGTTATCTAATGCAAATTCAAGTTTACAAAGTGACTTGAAACTTCCCAAAAGGCCCAACTACAACAATGTTGAAACCTTAAGCTCTAGTTCCACCTGTAATGTCCCCGACCCTTATGACAAGGAAAAAGGTTCTAAATTTTGGTTTAAGAACAATGGAATAAGGTTAGGACAACTAACCATTGAATGATTAATTAATGTTATAACTTTAATACTCATTTGTAATATCCCGATTTTGACCCTATTGCATTAAAATTGTACATGATGTAAATATCGTTATTAAATCATGGTGAGGAGCTCAACGCCAAGGCCCCGCTGTCGATTTAGCGTTTTATGTATCGACAATTAAAATTATTGACTATGGTTCTCGTGCTAGCCAGACACAATATAAATTGAGACATCATGTGAAAATGCAATTTAATAAAATACCCACAACTAGCTATGCAATGCAACAAAAGATGGGGGCATGATTTTCACAAGGAATAGGGAGGGAAATTATTCAAACACTTAAGCCAATAATGTTAGGCCAAATGTGAATGAGAGAACTCATAAACTCTCAACTACCCATTTTGACTTATGCACCCAATCATTTAATTCTTCCAAGAGTTGGTTGAGGTAGTTAATGCATTGGGAAAGGAGAGGTATGATAGTCAATTTCATGAATGGGCAAGCCATGAATTATGAGATATCATATTTTTGCTTATGGGGCAGTAAAACACCTAGAAATGTGTGCACAATCCATTCCTCACCCACGATTTTCACTTCCTCACGCAGTTGGAGCTAACTGGGGCGGTTTCTTCACGTTTTTCAGCATTTTCCTTCATTTTTCCATGGCTGGAAATCTGTTTTTGTGTTACATAGTGGATGGGAAGAATAGATTCACGATTTGGGGGTTTATAGAGCTCATTTATGCCCCTGTAAGTCCCATAAAATTTTTCTGAAATCAAAATTTCTCTCCCAGGGTTGATTCCCCCATCTACCATTTCATTTTTGGTTTCCCACGACTTCTGAGACTAATGGAAACCCCATATTGGGAATCCCACATCCAAAACATTTTTCTTCATACCCAGCACTTATGTTTTATTGTTATGTGCATCCTCGTTTTGGTTTGATCTGTGAGTAAGAATTAGGAGTGGAAGCGGGTCATAATTGTCTTGATAAACCTAGTGAAGAGAGGAACCTCACAAAAGATCAAAAGGGGTTGGCTACTCTTCTATGCACACCTTGGAGAACACTAGAATGGAAGGTATGGCCCAAGGGACTATGTAGCAGTGAATGGAATACTTCCTTGTGTCAGGTGTGTAGGTATTGTGGAGACCAAGCTAGATAGATCTTGTAGAGGTATCCATAGCTATATGGTTGAGCTCACTAGCTTAGCAATTCTTCCTTTCCACTACCTTAATAACCTGATAAACCCAATTATGGATTGACTTGGATGAACCTTGGTGTGTATTTGGCTGTGTGAGTCTGTTGTTCCCTTTTTCCTTGTAGAAATCATGCCCAACTCAAGGGTGGAAGTTGTGTTGAGAGATTGATGAGCATAACTGGCCCAAGGTTGGGTGGAGCATTCCAGCGACATAGCTAGCTTCTCGGGGCAGCTCATTTTCAAGATAAGTACTCTCTTGTATTAATTTTGCAATGTATTTTTTTCAAGAATTATTATGAATGTATTGAATGCTTGCTAGAGGTTCAAGTAGATATTTACTTTTGTTGTATTATCCTTCATTATACATTTGCATATGTCTTATGCTTCCAATGCGTCTTTGCTTATGTTCATGGGGCTAGATGCCCGGTTATAGCGCTGCGTCCTCTCCATCGCACTGCATTGACGAGAGGGGACGTGACATCATTACTAAGGTTCCATTCCTTAATTAAATAATTTGTTGCCCTTAGTTAAACAATATTAACTCTTAATAAAATCTATCACCATTAAATTTAAGTTCATAATCACATTTAGTGCATGAATAATGAATCTATTATCATAGTGTGATTAAGGTCCTACATTAAATTCTTATACTTCGTAAAGATTATTAAAAGCATAGTTTATAATTGTCAAGTATTGTATCGTTAATTGTTTACATATATTTTTAGTTTGTGGTGTTGTTCGGTGTATGATTTCAGTGAAGATAAAAACCAAGGAAAACACACATCAAGAAACATATGTAGGCTGCAATCACAACCCACAAAATCACCTCCTAGTGGTTGTCCCCTACAACCATTTTTCACTAATATGTTTTACATTGCACGGTTGCATACCTCCAGCCATCAATCAATATTACATTCAAATTACATTATCAAAACTCAGATCTACAAATAGGAGCAAATCCATGCATAGAATATTTCCAATCTAACAACTGGTGCGCTCAACATGGCACTAGGAAAACTGTTGGACCAAAACAGACATATCTTGGCCATCCAGAAAGCTCTTTCGATGAAATGAAAGGTGATCCTTATTAGAAACGTTGTTCTAGACACAATGTAATAGGTCCCAAAGAATAAAAATGAATAGAGAATGGTGAACCAGAACATATGGTTGTGCCCCTCTGAGTACCGTAGAGTCATAGTTACATTTTTTGAAGAAGAAAAAGAAGATCAGAATGAATATCATCTCGGAATTGAATCATATGGAGTCAATTCTTCTTGTAACCAGATTATGACATACAATGATCAAACATATAGATAATTCAATTCATCCATATTTGCACATAATCATCTTAATAATATGTTCAAACATAAATAAAATCATATGAGAAATACTTATCTCAAGATATGGGAAAATAGCTATAGCAGAACGACTTTCCTCTGAACCGTAGACACTGTCAAGTCTTCCTTGCTTGAACAGGTCACCCCCAAGATGAGACCATGAATCCATAAGTAGATGAAAACTTAGTCTAGCAACTCTTAGAACTACCTCTTCCAAGAACCACAATGCTTCCTACTACTACTTTCCTGTCTATCTCCACTACTTATGGGATATGACCTAGCTCGCCGTTCCCATTTCTTGGATTCTTGTGTGAGAACTTGGACTAGTCGAGTGATAGAATGGAAGAAAAGGGAAAACAAATAGACTAAATCTAAGTCTTATGTCACTCCCAATACTACCAACATTCCCAACATGGAAAGGTAGCACAAGTCACATGGGCTAAAGGTCAAGATTAAATTCAACAAGGAGAAGGAATATGAATTTATAGCACAAGGAGGCCAACTCTAACCGAAAGGGATCAACTCCAATTAGAGAGAGGTAAGGTTTAAGCTTCATCATGGAGACTTAACTTGAATTAGTGGAGTGGTGGCTTATTGAAAATATTCCCTTTCCCGAATTGGCACCATGAGGAGGAGTTGCCAAAAACTAAGGAGTGGATCCATGAAGAGCACATGGAGGCACACTAATGCATAAAGGGGGTTACAAAACATCAAGAAGGGCGAAATAGGGGGGTTCAAAGTGTTGCTGCTGCTGAAAAATTAAAGATGAAGACTATATGTTGAAGATGATAAAAAGGTGCATGTATCCAAGTTATCTAATGCAAATGCATGTTTACAAAGTGACTTGAAACTTCCCATAAGGCCCAACCGCTGTAGTGTTGAAACCTTAAGCTCTAGTTCCACTTGTAATGTCTTCAACCCTTATAACAAGGAAAAAGGTTCTAAATTTTGGTTTAAGAACAACGGAATAAGGTTAGGAAAACTAACCATTGAATCATTAATTAATGTTATACCTTTAATACTCATTTGTAATATCCCGATTTTGACCCTATTTCATTAAAATTGTACATGATGTAAATATCATTATTAAATCATGGTGAGCAGCTCAAGGCCAAGGTCCCGCCGTCGATTTAGCGTTTTATGTATCGACAATTAAAATTAATGACTATGGTTCTCGTGCTAGCCAGACACAATATAAACTGAGACATCATGTGAATATGCAATTTAATAAAATACCCACAACTAGCTATGCAATGCAACAAAATATGGGGGCATGATTTTCACAAGGAATAGGGAGGGAAATTATTCAAACCTTTAAGCCAATAAGGTTAAGCCAAATGTGAATGAGAGAACCCATAAACTCTCAACTACCCATTTTGACTTATGCACCCAATCATTTAATTCTTCCAAGAGTTGGTTGAGGTAGTTAATGCATCGGGAATGGAGAGGTATGATAGTAAATTTCGTGTATGGGCAAGCCATGGATTCTGAGAAATCATATTTTTGCTTATGGAGCAATAAAACACCCAGAAATGTGTGCCCAATCCATTCCTCACCCACGATTTTCACTTCCTCACGCAGTTGGACCTAGAGGGGGCGTTTTCTTCATGTTTTTATGCATTTTCCTTCATTTTTCGATGGCTGCAAATATGTTTTTGTGTTGCACAGTGAATGGGAAGAATAGATTCACGATTTGGGGGTTTATAGAGCTCATTTATGCCCCTGTAAGGCCCATAAAAGTTTTCTGAAATCAAAATTTCTCTCCCAGGGTTGATTCCCCCATCTACCATTTCGTCTTTAGTTTCCCACGACTTCTGAGACTAATGGAAACCCCATATTGGGAATCCCACAACCAAAACATTTTTCTTCATACCCAGCACTTGTGTTTTGTTGTTATGTGCATCCTTGTTTTGGTTTGAATTGTAAGTAAGAATTAGGAGTGGAAGCGGGTCATAATTGTTTTGATATACCTAGTGAAGAGAGGAACCTCACAAAAGATCAAAAGGGGTTGGCTACTCTTCTAGGCACACCTTGGAGAACACTATAATGGAAGGTATGGCCCGAGGGACTATGTAGCAGTGAATGGAATACTTCCTTGTGTCAGGTGTGTAGGTATTGTGGAGATCAAGCTAGATAGATCTTGTAGAGGTATCCATAGCTATGTGATTGAGCTCACTAGCTTAGCAATTCTTCCTTTCCACTGCCTTAACAACCTGATAAACCCAATTGTGGATTGACTTCGATGAACCTTGGTGTGTATTTGGCTATGTGTGAGCCTGTTGTTCCCTTTTTCCTTGTAGAAATCATGCCTAGCTCAGGGGTGGTAGTTGTGTTGAGAGATTGATGAGCATAACTAGCCTAAGGTTGGATGGAACGTTCCAGCGGCATAGCTAGTTGCTCGGGGTAGCTCATTTTCAAGATAAGTACTCTCTTGTATTAATTTTGCAATGTATTTTTTTTAAGAATTATTGTGAATGTATTGAATGCTTGCTAGAGGTTCAAGTAGAGATTTACTTCCACTGTATTATCCTTCATTATGCATTTGCATCTACCTTATGCTTCCAATGCGTTTTTTCTTATGTTCATGGGGCTAGATGCCCGGTTATAGCGTCGCGTCCTCTCCATTGCACTAGATTGACGAGAGGGGATGTGTCATCATTACTGCATTCCTTAATTAAATAATTTGTCGCCCTTAGTTAAACAATATTAACACTTAATAAAATATATCACCATTAAATTTAAGTTCATAATCGCATTCAATGCATGAATAATGAATCTATTATCATAGTGTGATTAAGGTCCTACATTAAATTATTATACTTCATAAAGATTATTAAAAACATAGTTTATAATTGTCAAGTATTGTATCGTTAATTGTTTGCATATTTATTTAGTTTGTGGTGTTGTTCGGTGTTTTTCGGTGTATGATTTCAGTGAAGATAAAAACCAAGGAAAACACACATCAAAAAACATCTGTAGGCTGTAGTCACAACCCACAAAATCACCTCCTAGTGGTTGTCCCCTACAACCATTTTTCACTAATATGTTTTAGATTGCATGGTTGCATACCTCTAGCCATCAATCAATATTACATTCAAATTACATTATCAAAACTCAGATCTAGAAGTAGGAGCAAATCCATGCATATAATATTTCCAATCTAACAATTGGTGCACTCAACTTGACACTAGGAAAACGGTTGGACCAAAACAGACATATCTTGGCCATCCGGAAAGCTTTTTCGATGAAATGAAAGGTGATCCTTACTAGAAACGTTGTTCCAAACATAATGGAATAGGTCCCAAAGAATAAAAATGAATAGAGAATGGTGAACCAGAACATATGGTTGTGCCCCTCTGAGTACCGTAGAGTCATAGTTACATTTTTTGAAGAAGAAAAAGAAGATTAGAATGAATATCATCTCAGAATTGAATCATACAGAGTCAATTCTTCTTGTAACCAGATTATGACATACAATGATCAAGCACATAGATAGTTCAATTGAGCCATCTTTGCACATAAGCATCTTAATAATATGTTCAAACATAAATAAAATCATATGAGAAATACTTATCTCAAGATATGGGCAAATAGCTACAGCAGGATGACTTTCGTCCGAACCGTAGACACTATCAAGTCTTTCTCGCTTGAACAGGTCACCCCCAAGATGAGACCATGAATCCATAAGTAGATGAAAACTTAGTCTAGCGACCCTTAGAACTACCTCTTCCAAGAACCACAATGCTTCCCACTACTACTTTCATGTCTATCTCCACTACCTATGGGATATGACCTAGCTCGCCGTTCCCATTTCCTGGATTCTTGTGTGAGAACTTGGACTAGTCGAGTGATAGAATGGAAGAAAAGGGAAAACAAATAGACTAAATCTAAGTCTTAATTCACTCCCAATACTACCAACATTCCCAACATGGAAATATATCACAAGTCACATGGGCTAAAGGCTAAGATTAAATTCAACAAGGAGAAGGCATACGAATTTATAGCACAAGGAGGCCAACTCTAACCCAAAGGGATCAACTCCAATTAGAGAGAGGTAAGGTTTAAGCTTCATCGTGGAGACTTAACTTGAATTAGTGGAGTGGTGGCTTAGTGAAAATATTCCCTTTCCCGAATTGGCACCATGAGGAGGAGTTACCAAAAAATAAGGAGTGGATCCATGAAGAGCACATGGAGGCACACTAATGCATAAAGGTTGTTACAAAACATCAAGAAGGATGAAATAGTGGGGTTCAAAGTGTTGCTGCTGCTGAAAAATTGAAGATGAAGACTATATGTTGAAGATGATAAAAAGGTGCAGGCATCCAAGTTATCTAATGCAAATGCATGTTTACAAAGTGACTTGAAACTTCCCAGAAGGCCCAACTGCTGTAGTGTTGAAACCTTAAGCTCTAGTTCCACTTGTAATGTCCCCGATCCCTTATGACAAGGAAAAAGGTTCTAAATTTGGTTTAAGAACAACATAATAAGGTTAGGACAACTAACCATTGAATGATTAATTAATGTTATAACTTTAATACTCATTTGTAATATCTCGATTTTGACCCGATTGCAATAAAATTGTACATGATGTAAATATCGTTATTAAATCATGGTGAGGAGCTCAAGGCCAAGGCCCCACCATCGATTTAGCGTTTTATGTATCAACAATTAAAATTAATGACTATGGTTCTCGTGCTATCTAGACACAATATAAATTGAGACATCATGTGAATATGCAATTTAATAAAATGCCCAAAATTAGCTATGCAATGCAACAAAAGATGGGGGCATGATTTTCACAAGGAATAGGGAGGGAAATTATTCAAACCCTTAAGCCAATAATGTTAAGCCAAATGTGAATGAGAGAACCCATAAACTCTCAACTACCCATTTTGACTTATGCACCCAATCATTTAATTCTTCCAAGAGTTGGTTGAGGTAGTTAATGCATTGGGAATGGAGAGGTATGGCAGTCAATTTCATGTATGGGCAAGCCATGAATTCTGAGAAATCATATTTTTGCTTATGGGGCAATAAAACACCCAGAAATGTGTGCCCAATCCATTCCTCACCCACGATTTTCACTTCCTCATGCAGTTGGAGCTAGCTGGGGCGTTTTCTTCACACTTTTATGCATTTTCCTTCATTTTTCCATGGCTGGAAATATATTTTTGTTTTGCATAGTGGATGGGAAGAATAGATCCATGATTTGGGGGTTTATAGAGCTCATTTATGCCCATGTAAGGCCCATAAACGTTTTCTAAAATCAAAATTTCTCTCCTAGGGTTGATTCCCCCATCTACCATTTCATTTTTGGTTTCCCACAACTTCTGAGACTAATGGAAACCCCATATTGGGAATCCCACAACCAAAACATTTTTCTTCATACCCAGCACTTGTGTTTTGTTTTTATGTGCATCATTGTTTTGGTTTGAACTATAAGTAAGAATTAGGAGTGGAAGTGGGTCATAATTGTCTTAATAAACCTAGTGAAGAGAGGAACCTCACAAAAGATCAGAAGGGGTTGGCTACTCTTCTATGCACACATTGGAGAACACTAGAATGGAAGGTATGGCCTGAGGGACTATGTAGCAGGGGCTTCCAATTCTTTTTTGCTTATGTTCATGGGGCTAGATGCCCGGTTATAGCGTCGTGTCCTCTCCATCGCACTAGATTGACAATAGGGGACATGACATCATTACTAAGGTTGCATTCCTTAATTAAATAATTTTCCGCCCTTAGTTAAACAATATTAGCACTGAATAAAATCTATCAACATTAAATTTAAGTTCATAATCACATTCAGTGCATGAATAATGAATCTATTATCATAGTGTGATTAAGGTCCTACATTAAATTCTTATACTTCGTAAAGATTATTAAAAACATAGTTTATAATTGTCAAGTATTGTATCGTTAATTGTTTGCATATTTATTTAGTTTGTGGTGTTGTTCGGTGTTGTTTGGTGTATGATTTCAGTGAAGATAAAAACCAACGAAAACACACATCAAGAAACGTATGTAGGCTATAATCACAACCCACAAAATCACCTCCTAGTGGTTGTCCCCTACAACCATTTTTCACTAATATGTTTTAGATTGCATGGTTGCATACCTCCAGCCATCAATCAATATTACATTCAGATTACATTATCAAAACTCAGATTACAAATAGGAGCAAATCCATGCATAGAATATTTCCAATCTAGCAACTGGTGCGCTCAACTTGGCACTAGGAAAAATGTCGGACCAAAACAGACATATCTTGGCCATCCGGAGAGATCTTTCGATGAAATGAAAGGTGATCCTTACTGAAAACGTTGTTCCAGACACAATGGAACAGGTCCCAAAGAATAAAAATGAATAGAGAATGGTGAACCAAAACATATGGTTGTGCCCCTCTGAGTACCGTAGAGTCATAGTTACATTTTTTTAAGAAGAAAAAGAAGATCATAATGAATATCATCTCAGAATTGAATCATACGGAGTCAATTCTTCTTGTAACCAAATTATGACATACAATGATCAAGCATATAGATAATTCAATTCAGCCATCTTTGCACATAATCATCTTAATAATATGTTCAAACATAAATAAAATCATATGAGAAATACTTATCTCAAGATATGGGCAAATAACTATAGCAAGACGACTTTCCTCCCAACCGTAGACACTATCAAGTCTTCCTCGCTTGAACATGTCACCCCCAAGATGAGACCATGAATCCATAAGTAGATGAAAACTTAGTCTAGCAACTCTTAGAACTACCTCTTTCAAGAACCACAATGCTTCCCACTACTACTTTTCTGTCTGTCTCCACTGCCTATGGGATATGACCTTGCTCGCCATTCCCAGTTCCTCGATTCTTGTGTGAGAACTTGGACTAGTCGAGTGATAGAATGGAAGAAAAGGGAAAACAAATTAGACTAAATCTTAGTCTTAATTCACTCCCAATACTACCAACATTCCCAATATGGAAAGATAGCACAAGTCACATGGGATAAAGGTCAATATTAAATTCAACAAGGAGAGGGCATATGAATTTATAGCACAAGGAGGCCAACTCTAACCCAAAGGGATCAACTCCAATTAGAGAGAGGTAAGGTTTAAGCTTCATCATGGAGACTTAACTTGAATTAGTGGAGTGGTGGCTTAGTGAAAATATTCCCTTTCCCGAATTAGCACCATGAGGAGGAGTTACCAAAAACTGAGTGGATCCATGAAGAGCACATGGAGGCACACTAATGCATAAAGGGGGTTACAAAACATCAAGAAGGGCGAAATAGGTGAGAGAATGCATCCAATAGGGTCATAAATAACATAGAAGCACAAAAGTAGGATCATCAATGCATAGCATAAGAGTGGAAGCTAGAAAATAGCTTACAACCACTAAAAACTAAGAAAAGGGCTCATAAATGACCAAAACATAGAAATGTGAGGGAATATCTTCCCAAGGAGAGCGCCCTAGGCAAGAGGGGCCCACTTAGGTGTGAAAAATATGAAATATTAATTCCATAGTCCATAAATATTGAGAATAGGGTCCATTGTACAAGGTTTGGGTGACCAACATTATTAATGTCACCAAGGTACAAATAAGAATTGAGATGGACAAACTTAAGCCAACAACAAGTTATAAGGTGCTAGGGATGTCTCCACTCCCCCTCACTTTGTGGAATATATGGTCCCCCATACTCTTTTAGTTTCCTTTGTTGAGTCAGTTGTTTATTTAATCCATAGTAACAACATTCAAAGATAGCAAAGATGCTAGTAATAACATTAACATTAATAGTAGTGCCAAAGACCAAATTCATGTTATCAAACAATAATCATAAGTCCTAAATCAAATTAATCATGCAAAGGAGCATGAGTCCACAATCATATAAAATATCATAAGTCCATAATGCAAAAGACCATAAGTCACATGAAGTATCATAAGTATGGGGCTTAACAATTAGGGTATTACACCATGCATTGGATTTTTTTCCTTTTTTTGGATAGGTGAAGTGACAATTGGGGTGGGGCTCATACTCACATGACACAAGATCGATTTCCATATTCTACCACTATACCGCTAGGTGCACCCACACTACCCCTACATAGGTGTATGTGCTATTCTAGGTTTGAACCTGTGACATCACAAGGAGTGCCTTAAAAGTGCACCCTATCACCAACTGATCTACACCCCAGGGGCTTCCTTGCATTAGATTTCATCACCATTGGTGGATGCATATTTGGAAGGTCCCATGTCTCATATGTATTGCTTGAACTGTGATTAATATTTCATAAGTTGTGCACCTTTTTTTCCCAATTAATATTAAGAAACCAAAAGATAAAATTTTTCAATGACCTTTGCTTTGAATTAACCTTTGTCATCCATTGGTTTTGATTGATCCCATGAATTCTTAGTCTATTAAATTGACCCTCCTTTAGTAAATTTCTACTAAGTAATTGATTTATTTATCCATCGACCTTTGCTCTAAATCAACCTTTCACATATTACTTTTAATTATTCATGGATTGTTGAGTTGACCTTCTCTTGGTGGTCCATTGATTCCTTATTCTAGTTTAAAGTTATTTTCTTTCTTCCTAGGCCTAATCTATTCAATTGAGCATCTTCATAGATAGGTTTGCACCTATTAATTTATTACTTAACTACTTTCTTTTGAAAACTTTGACCCCTTCCAAATTAACACATTTTAACACCTTGGATAATATTTCAAGAATTGCAACCCAAAGAATTTTCTAGAAGGGAATTGTTTAGTTTTTCTTCCAACTAAATCTAATATGGATACCATCTAACAAATTTTCCACTGAAAAAAACTTAGTTTTTATATTAATAAAACCACATTGTTTAATTGGCCCTAGGCCATACATATAAGAGTACATAAACTCGTCATCTGATATATCATCATGCAAAAGTCTAAAACTTAAACAAACAAACATATTGTTTGTCAAGAAAATCCAAAAGACTGAAAAAAATAGATTACATCATGTAGGTTAACCAAGAAAAGGAATGAAGTTGTTGATTTTAATGATATCTTCATAAATTGGCTTCAGCAAAATGTTTTTAGGAGGTTTCCTGAGCTTTAACTTATCAATTACCAGCTTTAAATCACCAAAAATCTGAAACTTCTATACACCTTTTAATTGAGCCAATATCATCACAAGCTTAATGGCCATTAGCTTAATAGCCCTCTAACATGACTTTGGGTCTAAATATTTAGATGCTTAATCTCGAGGAAATCCAATAAAAGTCTATTGCCTTCACTAAAGGTTAACTTGGTCCTATCTCTTATCTCTTACCTCTTACTTATCAACCTAGCCAATATTTGGTTAGCACTCTAACTAGACACATAATAAGGAATCATCCAAGAAGAAGATGATGAAATCCAAGTGTCACGAATCAAAACGAAGGTTGGGGGCACTAAACCCGATGCTTGGGAGCAATGACAAGCCCAACTAGGTTTAATGTGATAACAAGGTTAACTAGATGGAGAAATCTTATAAGTGCAACTATCGGGTACATGATCTGAATTAGACAGAATGATGAACTATCATGGAAAAAAGCATATGTTAATCACTGGCCTACTTGCAGTCTCAACAATGATGTCAAATTAGGTCATTGAACAACACTGAGTGTCACGTCCCCACCCCTCATATCGACAATGGAGAGGACGCGACTAGGATGTTGCTGCTATCAAAACGAGCAATCTAGCCCCATGAGCATAAACATAAAAATGCATTGAATTAAAAAATCATACACATGCATAATGCAATCTACAGAGGAAACAAAATACATTCATTCACAGCATTCATCATGTCCATCATAATTCATTAAAATAAATACAGTTGCGGAAAAAAAATACAAAGGAATACTTATCTTGAAAAGAAGCTGGCCCGCAACTAGCTATGTCGCTGCAACGTTCCACCCAACCATATGCCAGTGTGCTCATCAATCTCTTAGCATCACTGCTACCCTCGAGCTGGGCATGATTCCACAAGGCACTAGGGAACAACAGGCTCACACATAGCCAAAACCATACGTTCACAGTCAAACCAACACACCGTTGGGTTTGACAGACTGTTAAGGAAACAAGAAAATAACATGGAGGGGTCCTTGGACTTTCTTAGGCAAGCGAAACCATACATCAAACACACAGTCATCCAATCAACAAATGGTTCCTTGGACTTACTTTGCGAAGCCATCACAAGGATGCACCCAACAACAAAATACCATTGTTGGGTAAGGCCAAACGTCCTAGGAATCCAAAAACAAAAATGGCAAATTGGGGGAAAAACAACCTGAGTGAACAATATGATTCCATCAAAACGTTTAGTGGCTCTACTAAGGAAAAACGACCTCTACAAACCCTCATATTGTATATCGGAATTCAGGAAAACGTCTATGGCACCACGGGAGCAAAATCAACCTCCCCAAACCCATGGATCGTGAATCTCCTCAGGCCATTCACACAGCAACAACAAATCGGATTTCCCAAAGTTGGAGAAAGTGAGGAAAATGCAGAAAAATGTGAGGGAAGCCCCCAGCTTGCTCCCAGAGGAAAAACGACCACCTCAAACCCCAAAATCGTGGCCCATTCCTTCCCATTCGCCCAACAACACATAAAACAAATTATGAGCATGGGAAAATGAAGAAAATAGCCCAAATCGTGAGGGAGAGAAAAACGGCCCCCAGCAAAAACTAAAATGTGAATCTCTCCTGCGTAGGCACTCAGCGTCACAAAAACAACTTCCCCAACCATGGAGAAACATGGGAAAACTACAAAATCGTGAAGGGGAAAGATCAATCCCCTTCCTTCTGCGTGAGAGAGCCCACATGAGTCAGAATGGGTGAGGAAAATGAAAGGCATGGGTGCATCTTGGCTTGGGCATGCCTTCCCAAGCTTTTACTTGCCCCACAAGTCAAATACACACTTTTAAAAAATGGAGGACTTCCCAAATTTGAATTTGTCCTCCATACCTTTCCCATCCCCATGAAATAACTTCCTTTACCAACTTTAGATGACTGGGCATAAAAGATAAGAAAGGTAGTTGACCACTTTGTGGGTTTTCCTCTTGACATTGGATTTTCCCCATTGGCCTAAGGGTTGATTATTTCCCCCTCCCTATTCCTTGTGAAATCATGGCCCCATCTCTTTAATGTTGCGACGCATTACTAGTTGTGGTACTTTTATTAATTTGCATTTTACATGATGTCTCAAGCATATCGTGCCTGGCTAGCACATAAACCATCGGCATCGATTTTAGTCGCCCATACATAAGACACTAAATCCATGGTGGGGCTTTTGCCTTGGCTCCACACCATGATCAAATAAAAATATTTACATCATATGCAATTCAATACCACGGGGTCAAAACTGGGGTGTTACATTGGGTGGAGTAGAGAATTGAGAAACAGAGAGCATATCTAACTGATGTAAATTTCCATGGATACATTTGAAATATTAACAATTACACGTTGATTCGAAAAAACGAAACTCCAACAATATACAATGTGATGATAAATTCCGATTTTAGAACCAAAAAACTTTAAAAAGCTACATTATTACAGTGCGGTAACTGCATCTTTCCTTTGTATCTATTTGATTTTCTGTATAATATAACTTGCACTTTGTATAATAAAAAAACAAAAGATTCAATTAGTTAGCAACAGGCTAGTCCGACCAGCTAAAGTTGCCATGGCTCATGGCAATAAAGTAAATACCCAAGCAGTGAATGCATAATCAAAAGAGAAAACAAGATCTAAATAAAATTCATTCTTTGAGAGAGCAACAATAGAAATGGACTGTCATGTTTTCTTCCCTTGAATGTTCTTTTGATAAGCGCTATCCGGTCCAATATAGTCTAGAATTTTCACTGGTCTAACAGTTATGGAATCAAGATTTCCTGTCAAAGAGAAGTGGGCATACTGCATTTGCAGATTCTTGCATGCCATTCCACCAGCAATGGTGGAAGCCCTCATCGGCAATTTCATCCAGTTCTGGTTGTTCTCCATATAACCTCTAGAATCAAACTGTCTCGATTTTTTTGAAAGTCTGGCCATGAAGGGTCACATTAACATTAAATGAATTCTTCATTTGCATTGTTATAGACATTGTCTTGTGAATTTACACCAGCAAAAATTCATCTTAGCCATAATCTTTAGGGGAATACAAAACTGAGACACAAACCTCAAAGTAATTAAAAAATAAAGAATACCAAGAAAAAAACATATACTTTTATTTTGAGATGAAACCAAATATACATATGCAATGCTATTTCCAGCATTGGCAAAAAGCTAAAAAGCTACTGTTTAACCAGAAATACATAAACTGGTTTACAGTCTTTTCCTATTATATAATCAATCTTCATATTCATATTTTAAGTCTCTTCACACTTCTTCATAGAAAAAACTGAGTTTAAACAACATATACCAAAAACGTTTTCTGTGTTCAACATAATCAGAAATATATATAGAGAGGACACAGCTTGAGAATTTCCATCTATCAATTCAGACACCTCTATGGTACTTCTTCCCATATCTTTAATGCTTCTTTTGATAGCTGGTCAGCATTGCAGTTAAGTACCCTGAATACATGCTGGAAGGCAAGTGAAAAGAATTGGGCTCTTGCCTTTCTAATTATATCTAATAATGGAACAAGAACTAAATCCTCCAATCTGGATATTCCATTTGACCACTCTACTACAACTTTGGAGGAGTCTCCTATGACATGTAAACCAGTTGATTACTTCTAATTTATATAAATAATGGTAATAATTTTTTTTCAATTTCTTTTTTTAACGTTAAGGATCTTAATTTCATTTATATAAGCCTTACATAGATGATACTTCTCACACATTCTGGGATGTATGGTAGAATGTACCTAGCTTCTCTCAGAGCAGCCTGAAACAAGTTCAGCTTCACATGTCTTTAATGGCAGCCTCTCATACATCCTTGTTCCAGGCAGCTTCATCTTACTTGAAATTAATCTCAGCCCCTGACGCAGTGTCAGCTTATTCCATCTTTGTTGGATGAAAATCACAATGGCAAGCACCGCAGCAGTCACTGGAATAGCAATATCTCCAAACTTCGAATAGAAATCTGAGGCAGGATTTGCAAAGGAAGAATTGAGAGATGGACTCTCAAATTCATATTCATATGCAAAGTAAGGATTGAAAACTGGAGGCCTCAAGTAATCATAGATGTGAGGAAGGAGCTGCAGAACAGTGATACCAATGTAATATAGTTTCCTGAGTGGTTTACGTTCAAAATGCCAAAGAGTATTACCAACAATTTGAGGAAGCAGAAAGAAATCCTGTACCAGACCCACATACTCCATAAGTTCAGTCTCCCATTCATGTTGGTTGTGCGAATAGCGTTTTGAAACCAGGTAGGTTGAAGACTGAATTGGGCGGCTACTGGTCTTCACATTATGAACAATCAACACAATTAAAAAACCCATAGCATGCATAGCTGAGGAAATAGCAAGCACTCGTTTATCACTTGGGACTCTCCATGGCTCTGAAGGACTCCTTGTCAGCAACCGAATACGAGATTTCCAAACCTTTTGGAACATTCTAAGTGTCAATAGACATGCAATCAACAGTAGCAGTTTAACCATGTAGTCAATCCGGTCAGACTCTTGGCTCTGATTCGGAACCCAAAAAACATTATCCTCGAGCTCAGATTTCATCCTTTTGAACAAGGCCTCTGCACCTGTTATGAGAGGAATACTATATCCAAGGGCCTGAAGGCCCAGCATGACAAGAGAGATGTATGGAGCGACTTCTGTCTTCTCTCGACTGTAGAATAATTGGCTGAGAATGCACCCAATCATCATCGATAGTGTCAATATACGCAACACTCGTTCTACATTTTTGCGAGAGATGATCTCTTCTCTCTGGCTCCGATATAGAATGGGAATATTCTGGATCTCGATTTGCCTAAAGAAAAATGGGCTGTCTTTAGCTCGTTGGCTTTTGACTGAAATTTTCATGGTTGGATTTATGAACCACCTTGCATTTGTAGGTGGATACTCCACTTTCACTTCAATGAGGCAATCAAAACCATCCTCCAGATCCCCAGTAGCATGCAAAACTTTCGATGAAGCTCGAACATCCCTTCGAAGGTCCCTGCATCCGAATAGGAACATTCTGCCCACTCTTGGATCATAGAGACCCTCAAGAAAAAGATTTGAAACATTTCCTTTCAGTTTCAGTTGTGCAGCAACTTTCAAGGATTTCTCCTCTGGTCCTTTTGAATGAACCGATTCCTGAAACTTCTCAGGTGTGACAGAAAAATTTGAGGCCTGCTCCCAATCAACTCCCACAAATTCTTCAATGGCTATAACATCCAAGACTATTAAGCTCTTGATAAAATTCCCTTTGGAGAATGGGTCAAACACACCCGATGAATGCACTGAGAGATCCTCGCTTAGAACCGAGAAACTCTGTCTTGTCTTCCCAGGTTCTTTATGGGGATACTTCAAGAATGATTTGCAAAAACCTCCAGGCTCTGGCTGATCTTTCTCCAGTTGGGCCAATTTGGTCTTGTTGTATTCGTATGAAGTTTTGTTCAACACATCCCGAGGCAAATATTGAGGATGCAGAAGCTCAAATGAGAGAGGATAGAAGGAATTTGTAGTGTTGTCAATGCTGAAAATGCTGCCAACAATTACACTTCTTTGGTTTATTGAAAGCGAAAGGGGGATGTAGATGCAGATTCGAGAATTACAGGCACCATCATTCTTGATGGATCCAAGGCATCCCACCATACACAGCTGACCAGAAGATGAGTTCCATTTTCCCTCGGCAGGCAATGTTAAGCCATTAAGGCCTGTTCTCTTTCTTGCCAAATTCCAATAGTGTGAAGGAGGCACAACTCGAAAAACCGCACTAACATCTGCAGTACCTGAATTAGACAAGTCTTTACACATCAAATCCTGCATATAAAGCTTTGTATGATCAAACCTGCCGTCAGTTTCATGAACTTCATTATTCATAATGAATGGGCCCAACTTGCTACAATAAGCATCTGTGCCATTACACTGCCAAGTAGGAACCACATCCAAACCCTGGCGATACATCAGTTGCTTTATAGCCGAACAGAATTGCTTCCCTCGGTATATTTGAATGCCTTTTGACTGGAAATTGTCTGGAGATTGGCCAGGAGCACAAGCCTTTGCCACCAGGCTCTCAGAATCAAATTCGTAGTTAGAATCAGCAGCCAATTGTGAAGAGATTTCAATTTCATCAAAATATGTTGAATTGGAGTGCCGATTGAAGCTTGTAAGTGTTCCCCGAATCTCCCTGCTGGTAAGGGAAAGCTTGCTTGGATAGCGCAAGTGCAGCAAGATTCTATCATCTTCTGACAGAGTAGGGGACTGTAACTCTGATTTTTTAAACCCATCCCAAGGATCTTCAGCATTCTTCCCACGGGTGGGTAAATGAGTTGTGCCCAGCATACACAAGAACCGTTCTTCTTGAGAGTTTTTCAATTCCAGGTAGACTCCTTCGAGATGAATCGTAAGAGAAGTGAAGCCACTATAACTCTCAAAGTCTTCGCCGCTTCTATAAAAGTAGATGCTTTCACCTGTGGAGGATATGGCCAACTGTAGAATCCCACTCACATTCACCATTTTGGCAGAGGCCTTGTTTGGATCCACACCATTAATCCAGAACGAGACCAGATTGATAGGCGAATAGTTTTCGTTGACTCTGTAATTGGCGGCACTTGTCGTAAATGGCATAAGAGGAGCAGGGCCCTTCTGTTGCTTCCAATCCCCATTTACAAAAGTTAGCTCCTTCTCAATCATATATCTTCGGTTCCGGTCGGTAGGCAGCTCTGAAGCCTCTTCTAAGACAGAGCTACATTCCTCCTTTATCTCATTAAAACGACCGTAAGCCGATGGATCATTCGATTCCATGACTTCCATGACCGCATTCGATTCCATGACCGCAGTGCCAAGAGGGTAAAACCTGGCGAGGCAATAAATAGAGGAGGAGGAAGTCACAACCAATACCCATATCCCAAACAGGGCTGGGAAATACGTTCCCATGTTTTTTCTCAGTCCAAGCCACATTTGCACCCCAAACGGATTCAGTTTTTTCAAGTTTGTTATTACAAATCGAACACAGAAAGCCAGATATATATTAAAGACTGTGTTGCATTAAAACATTACATCACCTGTTCACAATCTCATTCTTAAACTATCATCATTATCTTTTCACCTTACATATTCACAGTTTTATCATATTTTTTCTTTTTACCATTGGAAAAACAACCTTCCAAGAGTATATCCAACAATTTGCAAGTCAGGTGAGCCTCTATCCCAGGGGTAGCCTACCCTTCAAGCTTATATTTTATCTTATAAAAGACGAAGTCCTCATACCAACGGCTAACAAAATGCACTGTTCTTCAAAAGAAATTACCATTGTATTTCCTGTAAATATGCTTAAAAGAAACATAGACAAAATCAGATATCAAACACCTAAACCTGCTCACCCAATGTTCCAATAACAATGAGTGTAAAGCAAAAACACCTCTTGTCCAATCTATGATGGTTTTTAAGTCTCCAACAACCTAAAAAGTGTTGACCGTCTCTCTTTGCAAGCCAAAGAAGTCCCCACAAAGCAAGAAATTGCCCTCTTGTATTTGTACCTTTCCAGCCCCCATCCATAAGTTTATCACATGATTTGACCTGAACTTGACTACCATTCTTGCACCACACAACCCTTGTTATTCTGCTTGTACAACATTAAGAATAATTTCCTGAAAGATAAAACTATTCCTTGCCTTCCAAACTTTGGAGATAGTGAAAAAGGCAAAACATAGAGTTTTCTCTAATTTGTTATACAGAGCATATGTTGTCTTCAAACATGTAACAGTCCCAAGAAACAACATAGATAAATCTCTTACCCAGTTCACCAGTACTTCCTAATAAAAATAACATTGACCAAAAATATGGTCCACTATCTCCAACTAAATTTTGGAGAGAATACACCTTCTACGACCAATGAAACCCCTCTTTTGTAATGCATTTCATGTAAATATCTTTTTATTGGAAACAAAATTAAGCAAAACACTTAATTTTTAAAGAAAAGTGCCTTAGCCAAATAACCTTAGTCCACCACTTGGAAATATCCACAACCCTTCCTCCAAAATAAGACTATAAGCCAATTTTGTATTAAGAGAGCATTCCCTCTTATTGAAGTTCCATACCAATTTGTCATCACAAAGTTATACCCGCATAATACAGCCTGTAAAAAATCATTAAGATAAAAATATATGATAGACAAGTGTGGTGAGTCTTTTAAACATTGTTTGGAGTTTAATGTTATATTAAGATACATTTAAAAGTTTATTAAATTAAGTTATAGTTTTAATTAAAAACAAAATGGAAAAGTAATTTGAAATTAAATCATATTTTTAAAATGATCTATTTTATTATATTTTTAAAATAAATATAATTTATATATTTTCAAATTATTAATTTAAATTAAAAAATAATTTTTAATACCTTTAAGAATTTTGAAATATTACTATGTAAAAAAATCTTAATATAATAAATAAATACTGTAAAAACATACATATTCATATTTTAATACATCCCATTTTTCATTTAAATAAATCTCTTCTTACTTTTTCATTTCAAATTAAATATTTTCTTACTTTTTCATTTATTTTAAATGAGTATTTTAATTCCAATCTAAGAGGAAAGGAATTGACTAACCATTAACATATTATTACTGATTTTATTCCTCCTTCAAAATATTATCACAACTTTAGAAGGTACTACTTTTTTCACCAATCACATCATGTGGAAATAAATTGAATACATTATATCTAGTCTGGTTTATTAAGAATGGACTAAATCTAAATTGACTTTTTAAGAATGGACAAAATCTAACTGATTCGTGTGTTGGATTATTCACATTAATTAATTATATTTTTTTATAAATTATATTTAACTTTTAACACTTCATTAAACAGAATTTTCATTAATATGAAAAGAAATTACAAAATAATCCCCTAGTTTTTCATTATAAATTAGCTTTAAAGTTTATTTTAAATCAACTTTACATTAGATTTACGTTGTTTCTATTAAATTTGAATTGTAAAACATTTTACATTGATCTTATTATTAATTTATTATTCTCATATGACTTCAGTGCACTACATTAAGTTCACTTTGTTGAAAATATTGATCTCTTTGTCACATCCGTAGCACAACTTGTAGTTGTTTCACCGGATAGGATGTTTGGAGTTAGCACATTAGATCTTTTGCAATCTTCAATAGTGGTCGTGGGCTGATACAGGGTTGTCTTTTGTCGCTTTACTTATTCATTTTATTTAGGAGTAGTCTATCTAGTCGACGATTTTGCCTGGATGGCGAATCGTCTCCGGCAAACTTCGGCTGTCAGCTGTCACATCATGGTCATGGTATATCTGACCGCAAACTCCGTCCACCATGGCAACGAATATGCACCCGCAGCAGAGTGTTTAATGCTGCTGCGGGGACTCTGACTTACTTGAACTCGCCGTGTACATTCTATTTCTCGACAAGAGATTTCCGGCTGTTTTGCAGGTCCACCATGATGCATGATGCATGACATATATTTTTTTTGCATGTCCATCGTCTTATAGACCATGCATGACATATAGTTGCAGCTTTTCTATGTATATCATGGATGCATGACATCGCGAGGTTCAGCGGCCACTTGTAACATTAAAATCAATGTTTTGACCAGTTTGAATTTTGAAATTTTTACCCGCGCTCTGGGAATAGCTATGGCTTCTGCCTTTCAAGGCGATAGATCTCACCATAGACAACTTCCACGGCCATAGATCTCGGTGCCAACACATTCAACACCAGACTCACTTGGTTTCTTCGGATGTACACTGAGATTTTACGGAGATTCATGCCTTCGAAATCAATTCCAAACTCTTGCAAAAGCAGAACCCTCAAGTTCTTGCAGTGTAAATCAACTAGCGGATATCCACTGAAACAACTGTTGACAAGAGTTCAATGCGCTTTCCCTTGTTTTTTTCGGCACTAATTGCTTATGATCATTGTTTTGTTCCTTGGAGTCAATTTCTCGTTTGACAAAGAAATTATAACAATAAATATTGTGAATGGAAATCGATTGCTGTTTTGCAGTATGGATGCTATATATGGTTTCTGCAGCGTTATCTTGTGATCCTAGCCTTCAGATATCCAATGTCTCCTATTAAGCTAGGCTAATATCTATGGTATAGACTAAATCTGGTTAAATTTTCAATAAATTTTAATTGCATTAATGTTAGTATTATTGGCATTAAAAAAGTTTCCCCATTGTTTTCAAAGGTCGAGTACGAATTGATCCCTTAATGGAAGCCGGAAAATCTTTTTCACAGAATACGGTTTGCTGATCTGAGGCGATGTGGCATCCAAGAGGAGTTACACCATGGGGGCCTTCCTCTGGCCTCACCAGCTTTGAATAAAATATATGATGGTAAATATTATGAGTATACATTATGAGTTTGATTCCTTGATTTTGTGTAACGTTTTGAGTAAGTTTCTACAATGGCCGGGAGCTCTCTAGGGCTTATATTTAGTTATGGATGGCTTCTTAGTCATTGCCAGATTATTTTATTTTATTTCCAAATGGTTGGAACAGCATGCCATTTTTTTCCAGTAGCACTAGATCAACTGAATAAGCTACTGTAACCCCTACTTTTGTCTCTTAGGGTATCGATCTCGGTCAACTAGCTATGGGTCTGCTTGTGCCTCATGATATTTTTACCCCTATTACCTCTGTTTTCGTGGGTGCTGAATGAGGGTAACCTACTCTAGTAGCCTCTGCCTTTCCTGTATATATTGGAGTTGTAAGATGGGTTTTGCAATGATAATTTCTATATTACATTTTACATTATGAAGAACGAAGAACGATTTCACGAAGACCCCATTATTTTTCTGCTGGTTCCGTTCATGAAGATGCCAGTATTTTTCTGCTTGTTCCATTCATGAAGACGCCATCTCTTTATGCTTGTTCCGTGTTGGGACTCGTTTAGAGTAGCTGATAATCCATGCTGGTGGTAAAATTTGAATTTCGATTTCACCCAACTCAAGTGGTAATCCAGGCCGATTATTGATTCTAGTTAATCTTAAAAAAAAGGTTATTATTTTTCTGTTCGTACTAATAGATTATGAAAATAGTTAATAATTATAATTATTGTTTAAATAAAAAAATAAAACCTTAATTTTTACTTGTATTTATAGCAACATTAAAAATATACTTTCTTGTACTAAACATCTATGTTCTTAAAGTTTGTGTCTCAAAAATGGTAGAAAAAATAATTTTTACAATAAAATAATTTTTTTAAGAAAAGGTAAAGTTTTAATATTTAGAAAAATATTCTATAACAATGTTAAAAGAATAAATTTAATTTAGAAAAATTTAATGTTTCAATATTTCCAAAAAAACAATATTAATGAAGAACAAATTTAATTGATAAAAATTTAAAGTTTTAATATTTAAAAAATCATTTTTAGAAAAGTTAAAGTTAATTGAAAAGAGTTTTTACCACGAAAGTTTTATTGTTAATAATTATTATCATTTTTATCAAAATTAAAATAGTTTAAAATTAAATAATATTTTCTAAAATAAATTTATAACTTTATTAAAATTAAAATGAAATTATCGGTTTTTATGGAACATAAATAATAATCTCATAAAATAAAATTACTAGAATAAAATCTTCTTAAAAAAATGCAAATAATTCCATAAAGGTAGAAATTGTTAATAATTATTATCATTTTTATCAAAATTAAAATAGTTTAAAATTAAATAATATTTTATAAAATAAATTTATAACTTTATTAAAGTTAAATTGAAATTATCCGTTTTTATGGAACATAAATAATAATCTCATAAAACAAAATTACTATGATAAAATCTTCTTAAAAAAATGCAAATAATTCCAAGAAGGTAGAAATTATGGGGAATAAAAACAAATGTAAACAATTGGTGTAATAAAAAGTAACTATTGTTCCATTGTACATGCATAATTGAGAAAACTAAATGTATCTATCTTAATCCAAAAGACATCCAACAAATAACATGAATTATAGAAAATGTGAGTATAATTCTTTTTTTTCCATTCCACAAATTATAATTAAAAAAACATAGTCAAATAATGTATCCTTATCAAATTGTCAAAGTCCCATTGTAGTTGGTATTCGATGACTTCCAAGTAGTTGGTATTAGATTACTTACATTTGTCAGGCTACCCAAGGTTCCAAACTCAGTGGTAGAAAAGACACCTAAAAAATTAAAAATCCAACCATGCTAAGGGTTGGTGTGACAACTATGGAAATCACACAATCCCATAATTGTCTTTCAAGTGGTCACTTTCTTCTATCTACTCATGTCTTGAGTTCATAGAAAGATGCAAACCTTTAAACATAAATGTAGATGCATAATATTTTGGAATGCCTCACAGGAAGAATATCAATGTGCAATCTACATTTGTTATTTGTAAACTATATATTTTTTTGTAATTTGAAGTATAGCTATGTTAAAAGATTATTAAATTGAACATTATTAAAAACAATGGAGATGAACCTGGACACATATTTGAGCATTGGTTCTTGATAGTTCAAACATCAAAACTTATTTTTGAAGGAGATTTATATCTTTATTGACAAATTTGATATTCTCTTTAGATTTGTTATTTGTAAACTATATATTTTTTGTAATTTGAAGTATAGCTATGTTAAAAGATTATTAAATTGAACATTAATAAAAACAATGGAGATGAACCACAACACATATTTGAGCATTGGTTCTTGATAGTTCAAACATCAAAACTTATTTTTGAAGGAGATTTATATCTTAATTGACAAATTTGATATTCTCTTTAGAGAATATGTTTCAAACTCATTTTCTTTTTAGATCTTGTTGGAATCATTCATGTATAGTTTTGTTTATGTAGTATTCTAGTTAACTTTATATCTTAACAAATGGCTGTAATTGAATTTGCAAATAGGAAAAGGTTAAATCCAATTAAACAAAATTTATACATCTAATAATTATGATGAATGATCAAACTAGCTAAAATTGTATTTCACATACTAATAATATGTACTTACAATAAGTTTGGACTGGCTAAGTGCAGTTTAACTTACCAAGAATCTTTTTAATGTATGAGACTTTTATGTTGATCAAACACTCCACATAAGTATGTGGATTTAATAAATGATTATAACATCATTGTGAGTTAAAATTCATGACATTGTTGTTGGTTCAACATTACTCATTTCAAAGGCTTGATAGTTTTTATTTCTCATGAAATTGGTGTTGGCATTATGATAGGTATTGCGATCATATGGAACATATCAAATGTGGTTGTCACTGATGGCAACACATAATTCCAAACATATGATCCAACAACAAAGAGGGCGGAGAAGCAAAGGACTTAGACGAATCGACAGTTGTGGATGAATTTTGCAAGAGAAAGGTGTAGGAAAATTATCGGGTCCACAAAGATTAGATGAAGACCCGCATTTGATCTCAGACCAACGAAAAAAGAAGAAGCCGCAAGGCGAAGTTGCAAGGTGGTTAAAGTTGCGGGAGTTGAATTACGAAAGCTCATCTTTGGAAAAGTGGGAAGGAGGATCCACAATTTGCAATCCTACTGCGAAAAGAACTGTTGTGGCCGAATAATTGCGAAAGTCAATTTTGGAATTCAGGAAATTCCGCAATCCGCATCCTCAATTGCAGAGAGAATCTTGTGGAACCATAACTACGGAAACATATTTGCCAAAAAAGATAATTGTAGAAGGATTCGAAGTTGTGGAAACTTGGAATTGAGGGAAGACTGAGGTTTCAAAAGCAATCTTTCTTGTTGTTGCGTTAAAGACGGACATGGGTTTGCTTCTTCATGAATTGTTGAATTCAAAAGAAAATCGGCTCAAGCAGTTATGAATTCAAGAACCCGGTGGAAAACGGTGACCATTGTTTAGAATGCTTATTGATTGGGTTCCTTGCCTGTCATGAGTCATTGAACGGTTTTGGATCACTTATGAAACTGAAAAATCAAGCATACGAACAAGTGAAGGGAATAAAGGTTTGCATGCATAAAAGGATGGGTGAGACAGGACTGAGTATGCTCTCTTTGTAAGCAGAGAGCTGGTGCATCGACCATCGCTGAAGGGGGATTGCAAAATCAAAGAGGTGTCGAACAAAAGAGGACCCTGAGTTTTTTCAAGAATACGCAGAACAGAGACAGTAAGAGGACCCGAGTTTAAGTAGATACAGAAGTAGATGAGAAAGTGTAATAGAATTGGTATGCATAGTTATATATGTTTTCTGCATATTGTACTGAACATGTTTAAATCTAAGGAATAAGGGTGGTAGGGTGGTTCTAGGAAAAACATGTTGTGTTCTCTATATAAGTTGGATCCTGTACAAGTGGAAGTGGGTACTTCCACTCAGTAGTAGCTGGAGAATTTCATTTTTTTAGTGGGTGGTAGAAAAACATGAGGGTTGGTGCTCTTAGCAAGAAGGAGCTTGTAAACAGAGGGTTGGTGCTCTTAGCAAGTAGGAGCTCGGAACAAGCATAAAGAGATGGCGTCTTCATGAACGGAACAAGCAAAAAAATACTGGCATCTTCATGAACGGAACCAGCAGAAAAATAATGGGGTCTTCGTGAAATCGTTCTTCGTTCTTCATAATGTAAAATGTGATATAGAAATTATCATTGCAAAACCCATCTTACAACTCCAATATATAGAGGAAAGGCAGAGGCTAATAGAGCAAGTTACCCTCATTCAGCACCCACGAGAACAGAGGTAATAGGGGTAAAAATATCATGAGAGGCATAAGCAGACCTAGAGCTAGTTGACCGAGATCGATACCCTAAGAGACAGAAGCAGGGGTTACAATAGCTGATTCAGTTGATCCAGTGCTAGTGGCAAAAAATGGCACGCTGTTCCAACCATTTGGAAATAAAATAAAATAATCTTGCAATGACTAAGAATCCATCCATAACTAAATATAAGCCCTAGAGAGCTCCCGACCATTATAGAAACTTACTCAAAATGTTACACAAAATCAAGGAATCAAACTCAGAATGTATACTCATAATATTTACCATTAGATATTTTATTCAAAGCTGGTGAGGCCAGAGGAAGGCCCCCATGGTGTAAATCCTCTTGGATACCACATCGCCTCAGATCGGAAAACCGTATTCTGTGAAAAATATTTTCCGGCTTCCATTAAGGGATCCATTCGTACTTGACCTTTGAAAACAATGGAGAAATTTTTTTAATGCCAATAATACTAACATTAATGCAATTAAAATTTATTGAAAATTTAACCAGATTTAGTCCATACCATAGATATTAGCCTAGCTTAATAGGATACATTGGATATCTGAAGGCAAGGATCACAAGATAACGCTGCAAAAACCATATATAGCATCCATACTGCAAAACAACAATCGATTTCCATTCACAATATTTATTGTAATAATTTCTTTGTCAAACGAGAAATCGACTCCAAGGAACAAAACAATGATAAGAAGCAATCGATGTCGAAAAAAACAAGGGAAAGCACATTGAACTCTTGTCAACAGTTGTTTCAGTGGATATCCACTAGTTGATTTACACTGCAAAACCTGGAGGGTTCCGCTTTCACAAGAGTTTGGAATTGATTTCGAAGGCATGAATCTCTGTAAAATCTTAGTGTACATCCGAAGAAACCAAGTGAGTCTGGTGTTGAATGCGTTGGCACTGAGATCTATGGCCTTGGAAGCTGTATATGGTGAGATCTATAGCCTTGAAAGGCAGAAGCCATAGCTATTCCCAGAGCGCGGGTATTTAAAATTTAAAATTTCAAAATTCAAACTGGTCAAAACATTGATTTTAATGTTACAAGTGGCCGCTGAACCTAGCGATGTCATGCATCCATGATATACATAGAAAAGCTGCAACTATATGTCATGCATGGTCTATAAGACGGTGGATAAGCAAAAAAATATATGTCATGCATCATGCATGACGGTGGACCTGCAAAACAGCTGGAAATCTCTTGCCGAGAAATAGAATGTGCACGGCGAGTTCAAGTAAGTCAGAGTCCCCGCAACAGCATTAAACACTCTGCTGCGGGTGCATATTGGTTGCCATGGTGGACGGAGTTTGCGGTCAGATATACTATGACCATGATGTGACAGCTGACAGCCGAAGTTTGCCGGAGACGATTCGTCGTTCGGGCGAAATCGTCGACTAGATAGACTACTCCTTTTATTTATGGAAGGGCTCAGTCGTTTGTTCTTAAAGGCTAAAGAGGAAGGTCTTTTACAGGGAGTGAAAGTCATGAACGGTTTGTTTCTCAATCTCATACTGTTTGTGGATGACGTTATTATTCTTGGCAGGGGTTCCGTTGTTGAGTGGAGCCTTATTAAAGAGATGCTTAACTTATTCTGCTTAGCTTCTGGTTTAACTGTTAGTAGACACAAATATTTTTTTAGACATAACTGCCCCAATAAGTTGTTGGTTGCTCATATCGTGGATCTTTTCTCTCACCAGGTGGTGTCAATAGATGAAGGATTGAATTACCCGGGTTATCATCTTAAACCTAACAGATATGTGAAGAAATACTGGAAATGGCTAGTGTCAAAGTTTCACAGGAAGATAGAGGGTTGGTCCTCTGGGTGGCTCTCATTGGACGGGAGGCTTGCTTTGACTACCTCGGTTCTGCAAAGTGTGTCGGTATACTGGTTCTCAATGCTCCGAATCCCGGTTGGGGTCATTACTTCCATAAGAAGGATCATCTTCAACTACCTATGGCGTGGCAAATCAAAGGAACCCAAATATCACCTAGTCAGCTGGGAGATTTTTTCGAGGCCACGTGAGCAAGGTGGTTGGGGTATTAAACACTTGAGGAACTTTAATAAATCCTTATGCGCCAAGAGCCTATGGAGAGCTCTTCATAATGTCGGGATTTGGGGCAGGATTATAAGATTTAAGTATCTTCGAAGGCTTCCTGTCGTCTCTTGGTTGCGATCTAGTTATTAGCCTCCTGCCAGTTGTTCAATGATTTGGAGAAGCTTGGTGGAAACCCTGCCAATCATAAAAGCCAATCTTAGCTGGCTGGTTGGGAGGGGTTCAATGATTTTTGTGCGGATAGATCTGTTTGTGGGGATGGGTGACTCATACAGTCTCTCTGTCCCTCTGATACAACACCTTCACGAGAGGAAATTCTTTGACCTCACACACATCGTGGTTGTTGCGGATGAACGTTACCCATGCTGCCTAAAAGACATCGATCAAAATATTTGTGGAGACTTGGCCAAGGAGTGAACGGCCTTTACTAAAGCTCTGTATGCTGCTGGTATTTCTTTAAATGAGAACATGCTGGTATTTCTTTAAATGAGAACAACGACAAGCTGGTGTGGGATTACAACAAGGTGAATGGTTCTGTTACAACGCAATTGGTCTATCGTGCTCTTGTTGAAAGGACTTCTTTCATCCCTTTCGATGTCACCTTCAATAAATTATGGCTTGGCCCGTTACCATTAAAGATCAAATGCATCCAACAAATTTTTTTGACATGGGACTCTCTCCAAAAGCGTGGACTTTCGGGGCCGGGGAGATGTTGCCTCTGTCTGTCTAACCTTGAAACGGTGGATCATATTTTTGGTAGCTGCGGGTTCTTCCAGTTTGTGTGGGAGTTTGTTAGAAAGCACCTTTCTATTGGTTTTATTTGGGAAAATCAATGCTTGCTGGATAATATTCGGGGATTTATTAATTCTTCAGCTCACCCAATGGGTGTGCTGCTGGCTATTCTTTGCACTGTCTGGAGGGCCTGAAATTGTGTCACCTTTCAGAATGGTAGGGAAGACCCATTTATGGTTGGATCGAAGGCTTTAGGCTGGCTTCACGTCTATGATTCTGTGTTGCATAAAGTGTCTAGCCCTAGCATTCCTTTCCCATTGGTTGTTCAGCAGGGTATTGTCAGTTTCATTGGTGGCGCCGAGCAAGGTGGGATATGTGGGGCAAGGATGGTGATTAGATTGAGCCATAATCGTTCTTTTAGACTTAAGCTAGGCATTGTCGTTAGAACTAATACTAAGGCAGAGCTTTTAGCGCTCTAGGGTCTATTGCTTTTTGTGAAGAAGAAGGATATTTCTTCCATCACGATTTTTGGGGACTCGAAAGTGATCGTGGGCTGGGAAAAAGATTTCATTCTCTACACTCTATTGAGCTTCATCACTGGATTAATCGGGTAAAGAATCTCATAAATAGTTTTCAACAGATTTCTTTTAATCATATTTATCGTGAGATGAATATGGATGCAGATCTATTATATAAGCAAGCTCTAGGGGAAGAATGGAAGCTTTTGTTTGGGAACTGGTACAGGATGGGCTCAGGATTGAGCATGGCTAACTAAGTATTATGTAGCGGTGTTCATGATACTTGACAATGTATGTCAAAGAGAAGGATATATTCCTTGCTACTTAAGATTAGTATGATGTTTTCAGCCTTAACCGACTATGTAGCTATGATCTTATGTGGTTTTGTTTTTTCTGGAAAGCAAGATTTCTGATTGTAAGACGCAACTTTTTCTTTCATATAAAGTTAGTTGTTTTGTGTGAAAAAAATTAGCATGGTTCTTTTAGTTATAGAAATGTTCATAAAAAATTGAGGGTCATGTATCTTAGATATTGATTTATAAATTATTATGAAATATTTTATATTCTTTATTATGTAATGTTTATGGTTATTTTATATTTTTTTATTATGTAATGTTTATTTATAATATATTTACTATTATTAGTTTAATATATAAAATATTAAAATTAAATTAAACTAAAAGAAGTTAAAATAAATTTGTGTGAATATAAGATATCGTGGAAAATCTTATATAGAAAAACCCATCTAAAAAATGAGGGTGATGTTTTTTTTATCAATTAAATTATGAAATGAAAAAGTAAAGATAAACTTATTATGAAGTTTTTATGGACAATGTGCCTTGTATGATAGTTATAATGTTTTACATTTTCTTTGTTATGTTTCAATATCCCACTCTTTCATTGTAATAACTTATGAAACATTGCTAAATACATTAAAAATGGAACCCTCTTTTTTACTCATCTTAACAATGAAGCAATAAATAATCAATATATTAGGTATATAACCTCGTTTTTTAGGAGTTTAATCTTCAACAATAACCTAATGGTTATCTAGGATTAGGATTAGGGTTTTTGCATGCCTCAACTCAAATAAGGGTTAGGGTTTTGGATCCTCTAGAATCTTTTTGAAAGCACATTTGAGTAGCTCCACATGTTTGAGTATCACATACTAGTACAATGGTGTTCAACGCGATAAGTCAACTTGTGGGAGGCGTAACTTCTTCATATGTTCTTCAATTGAGGTGCACTTTGCACTGTTGGAAATCTCTAGATGTGTAGAACAATGTCAAGCAGTTACAAAATCGCTCTATAAAATGGTATCTTTTATGGCGTTAAGTGATCTATGGTGAGTAAGAATTGCCCATTAAATTCTAGGTCTAACATGGAAAATTCATAAAATTATAAATTTTCCACATTTACTATTAAATAAATATGCATGTATATGGATAAACTTCATTTCTTTTTAATTTATTTTTCAAAATTATAAATTTTATTTCAAAATCTTTAAACAAACTTTAATTCACATGGCTTTTCAACTTGTAATTTCATTATATATATATATAAACAAAACATTATTATAATATTATATTATTATAAAACTTTGACAAAACTTGACGAAGATGATGACGATCAACTTTGGTCTATCTGACCTTAATAAAGATGATACTTGGTTTACTTTAAAATCTTGTTCCTGTGCTCATAAAGCTTGCCAAGAAGCTTTCCAAGCTCACTATAGTTTTGGCAAGTTAGGAGGTTATAAAGGTTCGCATTGTAGCAAATACTATGAAACTCATATCTAATGTGGGTGTAAGTAGGACACTCTAAAGAAACAGTGATTTTCATCCTCAACGCTCATAGCCTCACACAGATGGCAAACCCTTTCCACCCATGGAGTTTTAGGAATAGACCAACGCCCTATTTCGCTATGGATTTCATGAGAGTTTGTTATAATCTTGGCTATATTAGTTTTCTTCCATGAGATAGTTACTACCAAGAGATACTTTTGATTTTCCAAGTTATGGTTAATGACCTCCTTGTAGTATCTTAATTTGCTCTTAATCGCTAAATTTTCCTCATACCACATATTTTTGACATTATCAATGTTATGTGAAATGTCATTTTCGTCAATGCCCCAATGGTTTAACCAAGCCATGCTATCTTTACACCAACACCGCTTGAGGCGTAGTTGGTTTTGACTTGAGTTTAAAGCAATTTTAGGAAGTCTCGTGTTTCCCATGTTATTTATCTTATGCTTGTACATCACGTACGTAGTCATAGACATGCTCTCGATGGGGGAAAGACCCATTTCTATGAGGAGAATAGGGTAAGGCGTATTACTTTTAATTTTGAGGTTATAAGTTATAAACCGCTTCTGAATTTTCTCAATCTTCCTCCAAGATTCTCTAGAAATGTCGCACCCCCATACTTCACAACCATACAAGATAACATGGATGACAAGAGTTTCAAAGAGGAACTTCTTTCTATCCCACATGACCAGATTGGTTGATTTACAGTTATTTTCAAGATCAAAATAAGCTTTCCACCCTCCATTAATCCTTTTCTCAATGTTATAGTTCCAATTGAGCTTCTGATGAATATCAATTCTGAGATACTTGTAAGAAGTCACTTCCTCTAGATTTATATTATCATAAATAAAATTTGCATAGGTGACTTTCTTAGATTTTATAATCATGATTTTCGTCTTATCGCTGTTAACACTCACACCCATGTTAGAGAAAAAATATTTAAGAATTATTAATTTCTTATCGAGATCAGAAGGATGCCTTGCCATAAGAACAATATCATAACCATAAAGTAGGAGGATGATAATTATCCCAGCTAAGATTGTACCGGTGCAACCTGCTTCTTCTAAACACCTTTCTAGCTTATCAATTGAAATGCCAAAAAGGGTAGGGGAGAGGGGGCAACCTTGTTTAACTCCAATATTACAATTTATATACGTTGTCCACCCCTCATTATTCTTAAGTTTGGCAATGATATTTCCATATAACCTTACCACGACATCTCTCAACTCAAAAGGAACCTTAAGCTCCTATAGCCTATTCCACAGGTTATTTCTAAGCACTATATCAAAAGCTTTTCTAAAATCCACAAAGTACCAAAATATGTCAGACTTATTATTACAGCATTCCTATGCAATGATCCTAAGCGTAATGAGGTGGTTCATGGTTGAATGATGCCTTTTAAAACCTACTTGGCGTTTAGCCTGCTTACCTTCCATTTCTAGTCATTCATTGATCTTCTTTTCTAAGATAATACCATACAACTTAGCTAACACATGGCTAATCATAATAGTCAAATAATTAGAGGGGTCATTTTTATCAGCACTTTTGAAAATAGGAATAATGAGGCTTTGGTTCCAAGGTGTAGGAAACCCTTGCTTGACCGCTAGATTAAAGAGTTTGTGGATGTGCGGGATGAGGACATGGCCTCCAATTTTTAAGATTTCCGCTTGGTAGCCTTCAATGTCTTTGGCTTTTCCATTTGCTAAGCGCTTAACCCCGGAATCTATGTCTTCTAGTGAGAAAACTTATTTTATTGTAAGAAGGGTTTGAATTTTATCTCTGATATCCAGGGATTCATAAAGCTTTTTAAGATAGGAATTCAAATCTTTTAAAGCACTTTTATTGCCTTCTTTAGTTTTGCGAGTTTGAATTTTCATCCAGAATTTGATACCCTTTCTCAAACTTTAATATAATACTATATTTCTAGCAATTTTATTTAATGTTTTTAAATTATTAAAAAACTCTTCACCTTATATATATTTTTTCGGGAAATTGACTGAGAAACCTATCAATACTTCCTCATATTTTATGGATAGTTAGGGTGGTAAACCATCGACTTCCCTAGCAAAAAGAATAACCTCAAAGGACTCAAAACTCAAACTCGTGACCTCCTCCTTTCCGAAAGAATATACACACTTTTTACCAATTGAACGTTACCCATGCTGCCTAAAAGACATCGATCAAAATCTTTGTGGAGACTTGGCCAAGGAGTGAACGGCCTTTACTAAAGCTCTGTATGTTGTTGGTATTTCTTTAAACGAGAACAACGACAATCTGGTGTGGGATTACAACAAGGTGAATGGTTTTATTACAACGCAATTGGTCTATCGTGCTCTTGTTGAAAGGACTTCTTTCATTCCTTTCGATGTCACCTTCAATAAATTATGGCTTGGCCTGTTACCATTAAAGATCAAATGCATCCAACAAATTTTTTTGACATGGGACTCTCTCCAAAAGCGTGGACTTTCGGGGCCAGGGAGATGTTGCCTCTGTCTATCTAACCTTGAAACGGTGGATCATATTTTTGGTAGCTGCGGGTTTTTCCAGTTTGTGTGGGAGCTTGTTAGCAGGAACCTCTCTATTGGTTTTATTTGGGAAAATCAATGCTTGCTGGATAATATTCAGGGCTTTATTAATTCTTCAGCTCACCCAATGGGTGTGCTGCTGGCTATTCTTTGCACTGTTTGGAGGGCCTGAAATTGTGTCACCTTTCAGAATGGTAGGGAAGATCCATTTATGGTTGGATCGAAGGCTTTAGGATGGCTTCACGCCTATGATTATTTGTTGCATAAAGTGTCTAGCCGTAGCATTCCTTTCCCACTGGTTGTTCTAGCATTCCTTTCCCACTGGTTATTCTGCAGGGTATTGTCAGTTTCATTGGTGGCGCCGAGCAAGGTGGGATATGTGGGGCAGGGATGGTGATTAGATTGAGCCATCATCATTCTTTTAGACTTAAGCTAGGCATTGTCGTTAGAACTAATACTAAGATAGAGCTTTTAGCGCTCTAGGGTCTATTGCTTTTTGTGAAGGAGAAGGATATTTCTTCCATCACGATTTTCGGGGACTCCAAAGTGATCGTGGGCTAGGAAAAAAATTTCATTCTCTACACTCTATTGAGCTTCATCACTGGCTTAATCGGGTAAAGAATCTCATAAATAGTTTTCAATAGATTTCTTTTAATCATATTTATCGTGAGATGAATATGGACGCAGATCTATTATCTAAGCAAGCTCTAGGGGAAGGAATGGAAGCTATTGTTTGGGAACTGGTACAGGATGGGCTCAGGATTGAGCATGGCTCACTAAGTATTATGTAGCGGTGTTCATGATACTTGACAATGTACGTCAAAGAGAAGGATATATTCCTTGCTACTTAAGATTAGTATGATGTTTTCAGCCTTAACCGACTATGTAGCTATGGTCTTATGTGGTTTTTTTTTCTTCTGGAAAACAAGATTTCTGATTGTAAGACACAACTTTTTCTTTCATATAAAGTTAGTTGTTTTGTGTGAAAAAATTAGCATGGTTCTTTTAGTTATAGAAATGTTCATAAAAATTGAGGGTCATGTATCTTAGATATTGATTTATAAATTATTATGAAATATTTTATATATTCTTTATTATGTAATGTTTATGGATATTTTATATTTTTTTATTATGTAATGTTTATTTATAATATATTTACTATTATTAGTTTAATATATAAAATATTAAAATTAAATTAAACTAAAAGAAGTTAAAATAAATTTGTGTGAATATAAGATATCGTGGAAAATCTTATATAGAAAAACCCATCTAAAAAATGAGGGTGATGTTTTTTTTGGTCAATTAAATTATGAAATGAAAAAGTAAAGATAAACTTATTATGAAGTTTTTATGGATAATGTGCCTTGTATGATGGTTATAATGTTTTACATTTTCTTTGTTATGTTTCAATATCACACTCTTTCGTTGTAATAACTTATGGAACATTGCTAAATGCATTAAGAATGGAACCCTCTTCTTTACTCATCTTAACAATGAAGCAATAAATAATCAATATATTAGGTATATAACCTCGTTTTTTAAGAGCTTAATCTTCAGCAATAACTTAATGGTTATCTAGGATTAGGATTAGGGCTTTTGCATGCCTCAACTCAAATAAGGGTTAGGGTTTTGGATCCTCTAGAATCTTTTTGAAAGCACATTTGAGTAGCTCCACATGTTTGAGTATCACATACTAGTACAATGGTGTTCAACGCGATAAGTCAACTTGTGAGAGGCGTAACTTCTTCATATGTTCTTCAATTGAGGTGCACTTTGCACTGTTGGAAATCTCTAGATGTGTAGAACAATGTCAAGCGGTTGCAAAATCGCTCTATAAAATGGTATCTTTTATGGCGTTAAGTGATCTATGGTAAGTAAGACTTGCCCATTAAATTCTAGGTCTAACATGGAAAATTCATAAAATTATAAATTTTCCACATTTACTATTAAATAAATATGCATGTATATGGATAAACTTCATTTCTTTTCAATTTATTTTTCAAAATTATAAATTTTATTTCAAAATCTTTAAACAAACTTTAATTCAAATGGCTTTTCAACTTGTAATTTCATTATATATATATATATAAACAAAACATTATTATAATATTATATTATTATAAAACTTTGACAAAACTTGACAACGATGATGCCGATCAACTTTGGTCTATCTGACCTTAATAAAGATGATACTTGGTTTACTTTAAAATCTTGTTCCTGTGCTCATAAAGCTTGCCAAGAAGCTTTCCAAGCTCACTATAGTTTTGGCAAGTTAGGAGGATATAAAGATTCGCATTGTAGCAAATACTATGAAACTCATATCTAATGTGGGTGTAAGCAGGGCACTCTAAAGAAACAATGATTTTCATCCTCAATGCTCACAGCCTCACACAGATGGCAAACCCTTTCCACCCATGGAGTTTTAGGAATAGACCAACGCCCTATTTCGCTATGGATTTCATGAGAGTTTGTTATAATCTTGTCTATATTAGTTTTCTTCCATGAGCTAGTTACTACCGAGAGATACTTTTGATTTTCCAAGTTAGGATTAATGACCTCCTTGTAATATCTTAATTTGCTCTTAATCGCTAAATTTTCCTCATACCACATATTTTTGACATTATCAATGTTATGTGAAATGTCGTTTTCATCAATGCCCCAATGGTTTAACCAAGCCATGCTATCTTTACACCAACACCGCTTGAGGCGTAGTTGGTTTTGACTTGAGTTTAAAGCAATTTTAGGAAGTCTCATGTTTCCCATGTTATTTATCTTATGCTTGTACATCAGGTACCTAGTCATAGACATGCTCTCGATGGGGGAAAGACCCGTTTCTATGAGGAGAATAGGGTAAGGCGTATTACTTTTAATTTTGAGGTTATAAGTTATAAACCGCTTCTAAATTTTCTCAATCTTCCTCTAAGATTCTCTAGAAATGTCGCACCCCCATACTTCACAACCATACAAGATAACATGGATGACAAGAGTTTCAAAGAGGAACTTCTTTCTATCCCACATGACCAGATTGGCTGATTTACAGTTATTTTCAAGATCAAAATAAGCTTTCCACCCTCCATTAATCCTTTTCTCAATTTTATAGTTCCAATTGAGCTTCTAATGAATATCAATTCTGAGATACTTGTAAGAAGTCACTTCCTCTAGATTTATATTATCATAAATAAAATTTGCATAGGTGACTTTCTTAGATTTTATAATCATGATTTTCGTCTTATTGGTGTTAATAGTGATACCCATGTTAGAGAAAAAATATTTAAGAATTATTAATTTCTTATCGAGATTAGAAGGATGCCTTGCCATAAGAACAATATCATAAGCATAAGGTAGGAGAATGATAATTATCCCAGCTAAGATTGTACCGACGCAACTTGCTTCTTCTAAACACCTTTCTAGCTTATCAATTGAAATGCCAAAAAGGGTAGGGGAGAGGGGGCAACCTTGTTTAACTCCAATATTACAATTTATATACGTTGTCCACCCCTCATTATTCTTAAGATTGACAATGATATTTCCGTATAACCTTACCACGACATCTCTCAACTCAAAAGGAACCTTAAGCTCCTCTAGCCTATTCCACAGGTTATTTCTAAGCACTATATCAAAAGCTTTTCTAAAATCCACAAAGCAACAAAATATGCCAGACTTATTATTACAGCATTCCTATGCAATGATCCTAAGCGTAACGAGGTGGTCCATGGTTGAATGATGCCTTTTAAAACCTGCTTGGCCTTTAGCCTGCTTACCTTCCATTTCTAGTCATTCATTGATCTTCTTTTCTAAGATAATACCATACAACTTAGCTAAGACATGGCTAATCATAATAGTCAGATAATTAGAGGGGTCATTTTTATCATCACTTTTGAAAATAGGAATAATGAGGCTTTGATTCCAAGGTGTAGGAAACCCTTGCTTGACCGCTAGATTAAAGAGTTTGTGGATGTGCGGGATGAGGACATGGCCTCCAATTTTTAAGATTTCCGCTTGGTAGCCTTCAATGTCTTTGGCTTTTCCATTTGCTAAGTGCTTAACCCCGAAATCTATGTCTTCTAGTGAGAAAACTTCTTTTATTGTAAGAAGGGTTTGAATGTTATCTCTAATATCCGGGGATTCATAAAGCTTTTTAAGATAGGAATTCAAATCTTTTAAAGCACTTTTATTGTCTTCTTTAGTTTTGCGAATTTGAATTTTCATTCAGAATTTGATACCCTTCATCAAACTTTAATATAATACTATATTTCTAGCAATTTTATTTAATGTTTTTAAATTATTAAAAAACTCTTCACCTTATATATTTTTTTTCGGGAAATTGACTGAGAAACCCATCAATACTTCTTCATATTTTATGGATAGTTAGGGTGGTAAACCATCGACTTCCCTAGCAAAAAGAATAACCTCAAAGGACTCAAAACTCAAACTTGTGACCTCCTCCTTTCTGAAAGAATATACACACTTTTTACCAATTAAACTATCCCTTAAGATCTTTTAACCTTATATATCACCATAAATATAGTTGCTAAATTCTTTAAATTTTATTTAAAAATCTTTAAACATTTAAAAAAAGTATATCTAATTCCACGAGGCGTTGAACTCTTAACGTTCTCAAATTCCACACATTGCATTCAAGTCTTTAAGTACCTTATCTTCCCATCTCATGACGAAAGGAGATTGATTAGACATTATTATTTCCGTGCTCCTATGAGTGCAAGGATATATGGTAACAGTCAAATGGATGTAGCTTGGGTGGTTGGGAGGAATGAATGCTATCTTCCCCACCCAGGTTCTACTCTTGTAAGTGACATGATGCTCTTGTGGAGCCCTTTGTAATAAATGTTGTGAATGATGGGCTGACCATACCTTGATTCAGTTTGAATATCAGGTATTGGGATTTTCCGTGGAGTAGCCCTCTAACAAATGGTGAACCACATTTAAAAAAAAAGGATATATGGTAACGGATTTGGACATATTAGTTTGTTTGTACATTCCTCTAATTTTTCTCATAGTTAATGCTTGAAATGCTTGTAACATATTTGGATAAAGGGAGGATGTGATAGAAGAGGTCACGAGATACCACATAAAGTGAAATCAATCCACAATGGCGTGGTTTGTTATCTTGACTAAGACTTCCTAAAAGTAATAACAACTATGTATTGAATTTAAGAATCTTCACTCAATTATTCAAATGTTTACTGATATTATGTCAATGTACGGTTGGAATTTGACGGGGCATTTATCAAATAAACCGTCTTGATTAATGGATAACTGTCAAACTAAAACGTATTTTTGATGGTTTATAAATTTTTGAAAAGTCATTATTTCTTATTTGTTTTTATATGTGAAGGGCCAGTGGGATAGGCTCTCGAGTTTGGATATTAATTTAGTTAGACTACAGTATGGTCTGCATAAATACAATTATAGTGAACTGAATAAAGTTTAAGCTATATTTCAATTTCATTAATTTTAAATTGAATAATTATAATCAAGTTTAAATAAAATAGATTAATTTAAATAAGCATTTCATAAAATTTTATAATTAATATAATTTAATTTATTAATTGGTGGACATTTTAGTTGTAATAATTTTTGGTTAAATATTTTGAGCTTATATTAGTTTTTTTTCAAATATTTTGATCTTATATTATTTTTAATGTGTGTGATTTTTTTTATAATATCTATTAGAAAAATAAAAAGTTGATTGAATTATATATATATAAAAGTTGGTAAGTTGGTATTTAGTTTTAAATTAAAAAATGTTATCTAATTTATATTATATTTATCAAAAACTAAAATTAATAGAATTGTATCCAAAATTGAGGGCTAAATTTTGGTGGGAAATATTGAAATGATAGTTTTCATAATAGGGGCACTCTAATTGAGGGCCTTGAAATTGACTACAAGTTTTTTAGACATGAAATTGTTTATGTCTTGCTTTTTATTAGTATTTTGATATTGAGTAGGGATAACACTTATGATTGGACAAAGACTCCAATCTATATAGGAATCTTGGCATGGAAATAGGGTTACACCTCCAATACTTCATACTTTTTTTTTTGTAAGCTGCACAGATATATTATATTACAGAGGCAAAAAAAAATACAGAATTTAACTTGGCTATCTGAAGTTGAAGGAGGCAAAACCCCCTCCAGAGCCTCTCAAAAAATAATAGCCCTCTGACAGTGTCCACGTTTAAGATGTCCATGACTGTGAGACATAATTACAGTAATCCATAATAAAAATGACTAGCTCCTATACTTAAGCGAAGACGAAGATTTCCATGAAAGACATAAAAACATACAGTGGCATGAAATATAATTAAAAACCGACCAAAACCACTGGAGACTTGACCAAAAAACCTGGTTGACACGTCCATTGGACTGGAGGAGTTTCTTCAGTGATGGGGCAGGCCCATCTTTCTTCCTGCGACAAGGTAGGCGAGGTGGTGGTGGCATTCGGGGCTAGAGAAAGCGAATGTTGTTGCTGCTCAGACTGCTGGGCCGACGATTCCTTCAGACGTTTGAGGAGAGGCTCCACCGTAGAGGGAACCGAAAAAGGTTTGACATGAGGAGCTTCAGTTGAGCAACCGGTAGCGCTGTCGCTGCCACCGAGACTAGTGAGAGCCTGAACACCAGATTCACTGCCACTAGCACCTCCACACTGAGCACGCCCCCCAGCTTTTCTCCCATTCAGACTAGAGATACTAGCCATGCCTTTCCAAGCAAAGGAATTGTCCATGGCCGTAAGCTGGGCTTCAATCTCTGAAATTTTAGATTTCATGGTGTGAACAACAACCCGAGCCTCGGACCAATTGCTGAGCATGTCCTTCGCCAGGTTGCAGAGCATATTCTTCATCATCCATTAATGGTTAATTTGGCTACCATCCTCACCAGTCGAGAGCTTCTAGTTGAGGACCCGAGTTTCCCAGGCTTCCACCAAAACACGGATGCACGAAGAGATGTGAGGTTCATAGTCCGCCAGGGTCTGAGCACTACAGCCTCGCTGGGTTTTGCCTCGTCTGGAGCTAGCATGTCTTGGAGTTCCTCTCCGTCAGAACATGGCTTCCAACTTGAGCCTGAAGCCTGTTGGAGACATTTACCATCATACACACTCTTTTGGTCAAATTGGCCTAGTTAAACCACTATCCTAAGTTTAATTGACATCAGTGGAGCATTAATTTCCATCATCCCAGTCACACCCACGCCTACCTACAGTCAAGGAGGCTAACTTAGCCTTCTCCTACAGTCAAGGAGGTTAACTGGAGCACTCCGGGAGTGATCTGTGTGACATTAATGCACCTAATTGTTAACTGGTGGTTCAACCAGTCAGTTACAGTTAGTTAAGGCGCCTCCAGTCATTAAATATATTATTTAATGATTATTTATTATTATTTAATGAACTGGAGTCAACAAGGTGCCTCCACAAACTTCTAATGGTCAGTTCAGCTTCAGTTAACCTCATTGGGGTTCATTGGAGTCATGCAACACTAGCACTTGATGGTTGGATTGCTATGACATGTGTTTGATCTCCTTCAGTTGAGATTTAGTCACTTATTGCACTCCGACTTCAGTTAGGGTTTGTTGAGTCAATTAGGGTTTTGGTCAAGTGGTTAACTGAGTGAGATTGAATGGTTGAGAGTCAGTTAAGCTAGACTCACTCACTGAATTTGAATTGTCTCCTTAGGTATTCGAATTCTTCATGGAGTTAAGCCATTGCTCAGCATTGGAATTGTAACCCTTTATTGTTTATTAAATATACAAAGAAGAAATAATTTCTGGTTCGGATTATTTCCAATTCATGAGTATTTGTTAATTATTCTTTGATGATTTTGATTCCTAGTTCCTAGATCATGTGCAAGAATTAATATGGTATCAGAGCTTACGGCGGGACGAAGAACAATCTCTCAAAAACAAGATTTTTGATAGATTTCTCCATGAGAAGTGAGCAATAGCTCAAAATTCCATCACTACACCAGAAGCCAAGGCTTACCACTCAATATCCCAAGTAAAGAACTTGTTGATCAAGCTTGCTTGATTGACTATGCTGGGTGTGATGAAAGCCTAGAATGTGCAGGTTGTCCGACCTTACGGTGCCTCTTTTGTTTTGATTTGCAGGTCTTAACAGGTACAACTTTGAATGGACTCATCAATCCCTCTTCTCACCCCATTCACAAGCTATTCGGAATGGAAGTTGAAGATGATTGCATATCTGAAGAGACGAGGTCTCTATGAGGTGTCTATTGGACTTGGAAAAGAGTCTTATGAGAATGAGAATGACTGGCTAAATGACAGTGATAGAGCTATTGGAGCAATATGTCTGGCCCTTGATGATAGCTTGTACTACCTTAGTCTTGGTTCTGCTGAATACCCAAAGGAAGTCTGGACAATATTGGACAAAAAATTTGGCAAGCACAATGAGGATCATAATAGTACTTTGGAGATCACAGCCAGCACCACAAGAGTTCTTCACTCAAAATTCTCAGCCACTACTCTCTCTGATGAAGTTGTTCAAGATGAAGATGAAGCAGAATCTTCTACACATTCAATTCGAATTGAAGAAAGTCTCCATGAAGTGACTCCTTCTCCTGATGCTCCGGAAGTTCATGAGATCTCTGATATCTCATCTTCTCATATTGCTGAAACAGAAGAAGACATTCGAATCTCTGATATTGAAGAAAAATACTGCTGCACTTCCATGCAAACATTCACTGGTGATTTTTCTTTGAATTCTATGCAAAATTTACCAGTAATTGCTTCCGAAAGTGAAGAGAAATTTGATTTTTCTCCCCTTAATGTTGCTGCTGGTGTGCAAATATGTGATACCTTGGATATTTTGGAAGAAATATCAGATTTCCAGAGTGATCCATTCACTCCCCATGATCTATATCTTCCAGCAAATTCTTGCAGGATTGCATGCACCAAAATTCAGAATTTTGAAGAAGAAGAAAACTGTGCATCCACCGTCTCGGTTGACCATAATTTTGGATCTAATATGAACCTTATTGGATCTGATATGATCTTATTTGGATCTGATCTGATATTTCTTGTTTCAAAATTTTAGGTTCATAAACCTTCAGTACTGCTTGTAGCTGTTCTCATCAATGGTGTGAAGAAACAAGTACTGCAAGTCTCCTTCGAAACTGCTGCTGGGGATTTCATTTCATTTCATAGCTTTGGATCTGTTGTGAACTTATTTAGATCTGATTTACATTCTGATATGATATTATTTTGTTCATATTTTAAAATCCAAGAGCTTTCAATCATGCTTGTAGCTGCTCTCACCAATTCCGGTGTGAAAAATCAAGTACCGCAGTTCTTCTTCAATTTTGCTGATGGGGATTTGGTGTTAGTTTCCTCTTACGAGGTTGCTGATATTTTATTTTGTGAATCATTAGATATTTCTGAAGCTATATCAGATTATGGAGCTCAAGCATTCACTCTCTAGAGTCCCAGGGATTCTCTACCTTTGGTCACATGCTCATCTCCTCACAGAACTAGTAAAGAGGAAGACATTCTGCATCCGCATGGACACTTGCTCCTAAAAATTGGGGCTTATTTTACCACTCATGGTTTGCTGTTCAAGGCTGCAACATATCAGTTTCTTGAGTGTTCCACACATGGTTCGAATCCTCAAGAACCTTTGCTCTCTCTTCAGATGATTTCAGCTACTCTACATGGGTCCAGTTTTCACCATGCAACTGTTTATATTTCTGATTCAGTTGAGTGCATTGTTTTTCTTCCAAAGTGGAAGATTCCTCTAGACATATTCATTTAGTTTGGATTCAGAGGTTCACATGCACAGTCTCAGGATGCTGCTGCATAAAAGAACCAGTTATTGATTTACTACTTAGTTTGAGGGGGGGTATTTTTTCCATGAGGTTTTCCCCGTTTCCTTGGTTATATTAAGCAGTTAATTTATTGTACAGGGTGACCTATGGCCTTTGTTTCCAGGGCCCTAGTATTTTTATGCATCTATGTTTTCTAACTCTTCTTGAGTATAGCTTAAGGGGGGGTGTTGGAGACATTTACCATCATACACACTCTTTTGGTCAAATTGGCCTAGTTAAACCACTATCCTAAGTTTAATTGACATCAATGGAGCATTAATTTCCATCATCCCAGTCACACCCACACCTACCTACAGTCAAGGAGGCTAACTTAGCCTTATCCTACAGTCAAGGAGGCTAACTGGAGCACTCCGGGAGTGATCTGTGTGACATTAACGCACCTAATTGCTAACTGGTGGTTCAACCAGTCAGTTATAGTCAGTTAAGGCGCCTCCAGTCATTAAATATATTATTTAATGATTATTTATTATTATTTAATGAACTGGAGTCAACAAGGAGCCTCCACCAACTTCTGATGGCCAGTTCAGCTTCAGTTAACCTCATCGGGGTTCATTGGAGTCATGCAGCACTAGCACTTGATGGTTGGATTGCTATGACATGTGTTTGATCTCCTTCAGTTGAGATTTAGTCACTTATTGCACTCCGACTTCAGTTAGGGTTTGGCGAGTCAATTAGGGTTTTGGTCAAGTGGTTAACTGAGTGAGATTGAATGGTTGGGAGTCAGTTAAGCTAGACTCACTCACTGAATTCGAATTGTCTTCTTAGGTATTCGAATTCTTCATGGAGTTAAGCCATTGCTCAGCATTGGAATTGTAACCCTTTATTGTTTATTAAATATACAAAGAGGAAACCATTTCTGGTTTAGATTATTTCCAATTCATGAGTATTTGTTAATTATTCTTTGATGATTTTGATTCCTAGTTCCTAGATCATGTGCAAGAATTAATAAATCCAATTCGCATGGGGACGATCTTTCCCGCACTGAACCTATTGCGCACTGAAACAAAAACACTACGAACCTCCCGCCACACAGCAAACCCAGCAGTGCTTCTAGCCAAGGCATGAGTTTCAACATCGTTCTGAATAAGACGCCTGTCATTTGAAGTACCTGCAAGCATTAATGTTCGAAGCAGAACCATGAAAGCGCCTCGGAGGACGGACCTTCGCCAGCCCGAGTCACATGATCCGAAGTGACAGAGGGAGCTTCTCCCATGCGAGAGGATCCTTGAATATGCTGAAGGGGTGCATTGTCGCAATGGGTGTCCAGGAGAGCGACACGTGCTCTTTGCGGTGGACGAAAGGAGGGACGGTTGTCACCTGAAATGTCACCCGCATCCGGGACTCCAATACTTCATAGTTACAACTTACAGATCCTTCCAAAATTTTTGTTGCTTTAAGCTTTTAAAGCTATCATTTACAATATTCACAAACTATTTGAAAATGATTTATTTGATTTGTGTTAAAACTTAGTAACAATTTATTATTATTGTAATTTTAGTAATTAAGTAAAACAATTACTTTTACTTATTGGCAAAACGCTTTTAAACCGGATTTATATATCAAATCACTCTGTCAAATTATGTAAGTTTGTATCATTCCATTTTTATAAAAATAAAATAAAATGAATTACCTACACTAGAAATTTAAAGGTGTTCTATTATGAATAAAGCAAAATAAGAGAATTTTTTTTAGTCAAATTTTGATCACAATGCATAGTGGATAATACATAGGCAGCGCCATTTGGTGAATCTCGGCTTTCCATGTGTGGAAGTTTATTTGTAACAATACTTGAGGAATCCAAAACAATAATAAGGAAACATAACATTTTAAACTTCTTTTGACAAAGGAATGACAAAACCTCATAGTAGAATCTCATTCAAGAATTGCAATCTGTATTTTAAAGAAGTACGCCCACAAAGTGCATATTATATTAATTTGTCTTTTCAACACAATTCAAGGGATTGCAAAATTTGGTATGTCCCATTCCATCTAGCTTAACATTAACATTAGCCTCCTTAAAGGAATCAAGATCCAATTTTGTTTGTTTCCTAAGTTTAACACAATGCTTAGAGGTGCACCTTTAGAGTTGTTTGTATAGCTATTATTATGTCCCCGCCTGAGGGGATATATATGAATCGCTCAAGCCGATTATCTGAAGCAATTTGTTGCAATTTTAAAAAATCATAGAATTTTTCCTATAGTTTGTATTAAATATTTTTTGGGAATTATTTAAATATGGATTTATCTTGATTTTTATTGGTTTATACAGGTGACGTAGGCGTGGGACTTTGTGCCCCAGGACCCGGCGGCGGGCTAACATCAGCAACATTAACTTAGTTTTTTCATGCACAATTAAAAACTTTTCCTTTTTCGCATTGTTCTGTCCAATGCTCTGATTGTTCTGCCATCTCTAGCAATTTGGCCATGAATTCCACCGTGCAATTCCCCATGTAAACAGAATTGAATCTAAAGTGTCTGTTCGATCTCATTGTACATATAATACTACAAACTCTTCAAAACTGCACACCGAATAAAAATAACGAAATTCCACACACAAAACTGCACAGCCATAAAAAATTTGAAAACATTGAAGCAAATGCATTTCTTGACCTTTCCGCAGACAACATAAAAAAACAAAATTGATGAACTTGGCCCATATGCAAAGGTAGCAATATGAAGAGAAGAAGATTAGATATGATATGCCACAAATTGAGAAGCGATCTGCCACGGTGTCCACAACCAGCAAAGTAAGCATGGACTTCCTCGGCGGCATGATGGCTTGTTTTTTTTTTCTTTTCAAAATCTGCACATCCATAAAGCAATCCCACACAGCTTCTCTGCTTGGTGACTCCACATATGCTCACTTCACCACACGCTGAACAGTCGCAGGCAATAATGCCAAGCTCCAAATCTTGGAATATGCGAACCCAGTCGACAAATATCTTTTCTTCCACGCAGCTAACAGTGATCAATGAATGCCCAGGCGTCTTTCAGATCTGGTGAGTCATCTCTTGGACAACAACCACGTTGTCTACGGACTTCAATGAAATGGCGGCTCTGCTGCCTAGTCACACCTTCCAACACGCATTCATTAGCCTTTTCACTTTGGTTGCGGCTCTTTCACAACTAGACACGACTCCCTTTTGCTAGCGGCGATGGCTAGTCTCTGCAATAGCACACAAAAGCTGGGCAAACATTTATGAATCCATAAAATAATATCGCTTCAGTATGATCATTTACTGCTTCATGTCCAGTTTTTAATCTCTAGTTCCAAGGTGTATGAACAAATTTTGTTTTTTTTCCATGACTGGGAATGTCGATGAATCCAAGTCTCTTGGAAGGATCGACTTGTGCTACCTGCCTACCTCAATCTGTGTCCCATTTGGCAAAATAGTTACGTGGATGATTCTATGAAATTATCCATTTTCCAATACGTACTAGTGAAGCAATGCCCATAAAATGCATTTACAGTTAAACTGAACCATCACGAGCCATTTAATGGATTGCAGAAACCTTATCTATGCTTTGGCTTCCATGAATACGGGCAGTTAGACACCTAAATATAAGCAACGACCAGATGTCAATGAATGAAACATTTCATATTCACTTTTCAATGAAACATCGAAAATAGTAGAGTAGGAGGCCTTGGGACGCGTAGCCTAGCTATTAATAAGTCTGGCAAGAAAGTCGAATCTCAGATCACTGAGCATCTCGACATTCTGCATTTTGCATTTCAATGGAGGAAATAGGATCAGGGGATCCAGTTTTAGATCTCAAAATCAAAGTGCAGAAGCCGTTCCTTGTGTTTCTTGGTGAATAAACAGAAAGAGGATTCTTGTTCCTCTCTAACTTCGACCAGAATTTGGTGTTTACGGTGGAGACCTTCCATTTCTTTGGTAAATTAGGAGGCTGGGACGACGTCGTTGAGATAGTTGCCAGCGCTATGAGAAAATTGCTGGTTCCCTATGACTACACAGCAGGGAGACTCGCTCTCAATTCCAAAGAGGGTTGGCTTGAAATCGACTGTAATGGTGAAGGAGCAATTTTCGCTGCTGCCACGAGGGAGCTAACATTGGCTCAGCTACCAGATATCGGGTATCCAAATCCAGCGTTTTCCCAACTCATTTTGCAGGAGTATGGAGCTTAGAAGCTACAAGATTTGCCTCTTTTGTTCATACAGGTGTGTATATATTTCCTTGCGCTCACTCTTAAACTGTATGGTGATATAGTTGCTTATTTATTCCCAAAAAAAGACATGAAATTTTACTATGGAAACCTGTAGGATGAAGTTATAAACCATGGTACTAGTTTAAAAAACCAAAAAGTCAGTTCAGGTATACATTTTCTTGCATACTGCATGCAGCCATGCGGGCTTGGTGGATAATGGCTGGCATTGCTTCGTTCACATGGTTGAAGATTGTTTCATCACACCCAGTATGGAACACTATGCATGCATGGTTGACCTTCTTGGGCGCTCTGGGCTTCTCCATGAAGCTTATGACTTTATTCAAAATATGCCATTTAAACCCAATGCTGTTGTGTGGGGTAGCTTGCTTGGTGCCTGTAGGACTCATGGTGATATTTTGCTTGGAGAATATGCAATGAATTGTATTTTTGAATTGGTACCAGAAAATGCTGCACATTATGTACTGTTGTCAAACATCTATGCTGAGGCTAGCAGGTGGGACGTTGTTGCTAAATTGAGAAATATTATGAAAGTCAAGGGATTGAAGAAGACTCCGGGATCCAGCTGGATTGAGGTAGATAATAAGGTTCATTCCTTCTTTGCAACAGAAGGTGAAAGTGAATGTATTTTGTAGTTTATCAGTGCAGAAAAATAAATGATTATAAAAATTTTCAGCAAGATA